>PVIH01006208.1:0-32710 GCA_004025045.1 Sigmodon hispidus | reverse complement strand
TCTTTCTTCATTTCCATTGAATAATCAGATGTTATTCTGATGGGTCTGCCTTTATATGTAAGTTGGTCATTTCTTTTGAAGCTCTTAAAATTTTTTCTTTGTTCAGTATGTTTTTTGGCTTGATTATAATGTGGCGCACTGAATTTTTTTTGGGGGGTCATATCTATTTGGTGTTCCGTAAGCTTCTTGTATCTTTATAGGCATTTCCTCCTTTAGGTGAGGGAAGTTTTCTTCTATTATTTTACTGAAAACATTATCTGTGCTTTTGAGCTGGTATACTCCTTCTTCTATTCCTATTATTCTCAAATTAGGTCTTTTCATGGTGTCCCAGATTTTCTGAACATTTTGAGTTATGGCTTTTTTAGTTTTACTATTCTCTTTGACTGATATATCTATTTGAACTACTGAGTCTTCCACTTCAGAGATTCTATCTTCCATCTCTTGAACTCTGTTAGTTATGCTTGTATCTGTGGCTCCAGCTTTTTTCTTCAGATTTTCTATTTCTATCTTTGCCTCATTTTGTACCTTTTTTATTGCTTCTATTTCAGCTCTTAGTTCCTGGCTTGTTTCTTTGATAGATTTGTTCATCTCTTCCAATTTTTTGTTTGTATTTTCTTCTATTTCTTTAAGGCAATTTTTCATATCTTCTTTGAGAACTTCGATGATCATCAAAGAGGAATTTTTGGTGGCACTTCCTTCTGTTTCCTTTTCATTGCTCAGTTCAGGTCTTGTATTTGTAAGATCGCCACTTTTTTCTGGAGTTACCTTGTTTTTCTTTGTATTATTTTGTAAGTTTTTGCACTGACGTTTGCCCATGGCTTCAGTGGTTCAGGATTATGTGGCTCCTGCTCAGTTGTGGCACTTGGGCTTGTGTGCCTCCTGTCACCTCTCTGGGCTGGGTCTGAGTCTGTCCTTTAGGGACCCCAGTCCTTATCTGTTCGCTCAGTTGGAGGTGGAGGTGGGTAGCCATGCAAATTCCCTCAGCAGCAGATTGTGGTATGGTGACAGGCAGACTTTATCTGTGCCTGCTACAGAGTGTGCTGGGACTCGCTCTGCAGACAGCACCCAGTCCCTATCTAGTTTTTAAATGGGGAATTATTTCTTGTTCATTTTTACCAGCTTTACTTTTCCTTGAGTATTATTATGTGTGTGTAATATTTGTGAGTGTGATTATGTAGTTACATGTAAGTAGAGCCTTTATACCTGTCTTTAAGTAAAAAGTACAGTAAAGCTTTTGTGTCTATTTTTGAGAAAAATATTTCAACAAAGCCTTTGCTGTGTCTGGGTTAGTCAGCAAAGGCTGGAATATTGCTGTGAAATTATTTTATCTTTTAAGAAATGTTTCTCTGGAGATTCTGCACTTACTGCTATGTGAGAGCTTGTAGGTCTACCATCCTTGGTCCAAAGATACTCCTGGCAGTCCTGGAGTTCTTATTTTGCTTGCAATATCAAAAGTTACTTGGATTTGTATGGGTTGTCTGCTTTCATGAGAGCAAGAGCGCTATGACTTTAAGAGTTGGAAATTTTCTTTACCCTAATTAACATTGTAATTATTTCAATAAAGTAACTAAAGTGAGGATACCTTTGAGAAAATGCCTGTATCTCTCTGCTCCCTTTGAAATTAAGGTTTAGTTTCTTTGCTGTGTTAGTATGCTGTTGTACATTGTAAATATTTGTCCCTTACTATTGGTTTATTAAAACATTGATTGGCCAGAAGGCAGACAGAAAGCATGGGATGGGCTAGCAGATTAAGAAAACTCTGGGAAGAAAAAGAGCAAAACATAGATGCCATGGTAATACAGAAAAAATGGAAAGAGAATGATGATTGGGATGAGAAAAGATACTAAGCCATTTGGGTAATCTTTGGTTAGTTTAACAGTAAGCGTTAGCAAGTAATATGCCTGAGCCACAGGCCAAACATTGTGCAATTAATAGAAGACTTTGTGTGATTATTTGGGACTTCTGATCCAGATGTCATGGTTAAGTCAGGCCAGAAACTTTCTACTATACATCTTGATCAAATTCTGAATCTACTGTGCTATCAACAACCCAAGATCAAACCATAGGTTTGGGTGGAGCCTGGGTACCCAGTCTGAGGACAATGTTTGGGAATAGCTTTTTATTCTACCATAGGTTCCTAAAATCTAACTGTTGTTGTGAATCTTGTCCTACAATCATTTTCATGTACTGAATCTTCTTTCAAACCTGGCCATCAATGGGGTGACAGATGTCACAGCCAGATCACCCTCACAACCATCTTCTTAATGGGCCTACAGCACCCAACTTTTATCCCAGTCTACAATCTGATTTCCATCTAGACTATGTCTATTGTGCAAATTGAGCTATGCCACATCTCTTTCCCTGTATCAAAAATTAGTCATTATTATTTGCTTAGTAATTGGTACTCCATGTCTCTCTTAAGCAGAAGACAAGTATTTAGTCAAATATTTTTTTGAACTACTACCTTCTCCTGGCTTTTTTGTTTACCCTCATTTCCTTGTGTTTGTTAAAATCTTAAATTTGGAGTTTCTATTGAATGTGGGAAATCTAAAACCTGCTATGACTTTTGAGGTCATATCATAACAGGTAGCACAGATTTCCTGATAGTCACTGAGTATTATCTTCAAAACCCAGTGAGTACCATGAAAGA
Organism: Sigmodon hispidus; assembly: GCA_004025045.1. Classification (NCBI taxonomy): domain Eukaryota; kingdom Metazoa; phylum Chordata; class Mammalia; order Rodentia; family Cricetidae; genus Sigmodon; species Sigmodon hispidus. Next base: position 30,060 of record PVIH01006208.1, on the reverse strand, counting down.
AATCCAAACACCAGGAAGTGAGCATATAAATAACATGTAATAAATGACAGACCAGTTGAGACTAGCCTTTAGGGCATGACAATCCACTTATCAAATATGTGAGTGAAAGACTTCCACATAATTGCATTCTCAAATGTTCACACCATCCCCAGCTAATTAGATACACATCACTGAGGCTCTGAACATATGTCACAAAGACAAAGGCTGCCATTAAACCATATCTAAAGAACTGAGCCACAGAACTTGTGTGCATAATGAACTGGTCTGTAGCATGAACTCAGGTTGTTTGTTTAAAATCAGTGTGATCACAGCATCTGTTACCATCCTAAGTAATCCCACCAGTACATAAGATATTCAAAGAAGTTCACACAGTTGGAATATGACAAACACACAGCATTTTACAAAAAATGTAAAATTGAGAAAAATATTTTTAAGCATTTGTTGAGAAACTGGGTTTATTTGATATGAGCTAGTTTTATTAATGGCAGAATTATGATAATTTTGTTAGACATTTATCTTTCTCACTGGAAGGCTCCATTGCATATATATATATATATATGCAATATATATATTGTCTTGAATAGCAGAGGCAATAATAACAAATAAAACCTAGAAATAATTCTAGTAATTATGCCCAAGCATAATAAATCAGCACTGACCATTCTTTAATCTATGATAAATCATTTGAAAAGGGTGGATCATGAAATTATCATAAAAATTTAGGAAGAACATTGGTTTTAAAGTAAACTTGTTATCTTTATTAATTTGTAGCACCAGAATTTATATTGAAGATTACTTACTACTTGTTTTTACCATTAAAATCTGTTATACATATGCATTATATTTCTGGGTTAGGTTTACTGGGATTAGGTTTATTACATTTGTGGACATTCACAGCAATAGATAAAGAAAAGTCTAATCCAAAAGCTTTACAATCTGAATTGGAATCATAAGCATGGAATAAATATAATTTACTAAGTAGAATTGCAGCCTCTTTGGCAATGTGATTTGGATATAAAAATATGAAATGTTTAAATTTTTACAAGATAATCTTTTACATTATTCATTATAAAAAGATATCTGATAACAAAATCAGCCATCTACATTTTAGTCTAGATATCAATTTCTTCCTGATTACATAGGAAGAATTATAGCAAGTACCCATTATTTTGAAATATAAGGTAACCACAATCATCTATTCTGTTAGTATATATAAGTAATAGTTATACTATACCTTATGTGTGATAAAAAGTTCCTTGCATGTACTTTTTAGTATTTTATATCTAAAATAACAATAGAACATAGTCTACCACACCTGTAGTATGCTTTGATTTTATTATTTTTTCTCTGCTACTCAATTTAGGATGAATTGTAGAGCTTTCTGCTTGGTTGGAATCAGTTTTCAAGGCATGAATTATAGCTTTTAATTTAATACAATACACTATTTTTCTTTATCTTTGAAATTTAAGGTAAAAGTATAATGGCAAGTTTTGGTAACATTTAACCACAAATGAATGTTATGATATTAACCATTTACCCACTACAATCACAAGCAAAATTCAGCAACCATTTGTGAGCATGTAAAATAATAAGAATATGTTTCTAGGTCTACATTAAAATAAAACAAGGCTTTTCATAAATAAAATTTATATTTACAAATAGAATTTACATGTATAAATAAAATATGCATTGTTTGATTTAATTAGAAAAATTCAAATATTTTATAATGTTTCCATGAAGAATTATGAATGCTTGTAAATAATATTTCTGAGTAGTAATTTTTAATAGTATATTGTAAGTGATGGAATGCTTTGTAAAGAAATAATGCAGTAAGAATTTATACTAACATTGATCAACCAAATAATTAGACTGTACACATTAGTATGCATTCTATATGCAAAATCTGACAAGCTATTCACATGGAATAAAGCAAAAATAATAAACTTCAAAAACTGAAGAAAGTTTGGAATAAGTGATCTTATGATAGCTTGAGAAAACTGTCACTGTGGTTTCCTCATCATGATATTAACAACTTTGCTCACAAAATCTCTCCTCCCTCTCTTTGCATAAACTGGGAGATTGATTCAGTGATTAGTTATGGTTCTCTTCATCTATTTTCACCAGTTGCTGAATTAAGGTTTATGTTTGATTTTATGAGTATTAATTATAAAAAAACCAGTATTAAGAACTCATGGATAGTTATTTCATATTAGCATAGCAGAATAGTTTCTTTATTAAACCACACAATAGCAAAAAGAATAAAATATGTTCAAAAGCAAAAGATAGAAAATAATTTGGTGTAAAGTTTCAGAATATAGTCTATTGAGATATAATAAAATGTACTAAGTGCAATATCTATAGATTTAATATCTAAAAGCTTTCAAAGAAAGCAAAAAAGAATATACAGACTCAATCCTGAAGAAAAATTAATTATGTATGAAGAATTTTGATCTTGAGTTTAGGATTCATCTATAAAAAAAGAAAACATAAAAAAATCAAAGCAGATAGAATACACAAAAACTGTGAAGAATATAAAATCAGAATTAATAATGAGTACATTATGAATTCTATAAGCTCAGTAACACTAAGCAAAAGGAATCAGTCCAATGTTCAGCTTTCTATGAGATCCACATCTATTTTATCCACATTTGAATCACAGTACCCAAGAATTGTATATAAATAGGCAAATATAGCAGAGGCCTAATATGTTATCCATAAAGTTAAAAGTCAGAGCATTGATTATGGTGATTAGAGCAAAGAACTTATGGTTACATGCTTAATGAAATTGTAGTGACAACCATTTTATTTTAGCTAAGCTAGGGTATGTGTTATAGTTATTTTTTATTAAGCATTATCATTAAGCATTAACTACTACTCTGAGGGTGCCTTGTAACAACAGTCAGTTAATTTGTGTAAATCATATGACATTTTTGTCATTTTGGATGGTTTTACCCAATTAGTTGAATGCCTTAAAAGCAAAAATTTGAATTATTTTAGATAAAAATAATTTTTCCTCAAGGCTAAACCATAAGAATCTTTTTTGATTTCATAGGGTATATCATTATTACATAAATTTTGGGCTAAAAATTAAAACATTTTTTATATATTTATTATTTGGTGAATTTTACATCACACACTCCATAAAACTTAGATCAGTCCTCTCAGATTAATACCCAATCTTATGATCTCCTCATTTACAAAAACGCCCATTCATTCTGCTCATTTACTTACTGGAGAATAATTAAACTCCCTGTGGACAGACCCTTAAAGAAAACAAGTCTTTCTTCACTCACACTCCTGTCAGAAGTCATCAGTGCAGAAGTGAGGTGCTGTGTCATTTAGCTATGTTCTAGCTGTGAGCTCTTATAGAGTCATATCTTTTTTTTTTTTTTTAAATCCATCTACTGAGTGAGTACATCCCCTGCTTATCTTTCTTGGTTTGTGATACCTTGCTCAGTAGAATATTCTCCAAATTCATCCACTTGACAGCAAATTTTAGGATAACATTTTTTCTTACTACTGTGTAGTACTCCATTGTGTGGATGTACCACACTTTGTTGATCCATTCTTCAGTTGATGCGCATCTAGGATGTTTCCAGGTTTTTTCTACTACAAAAAAATGCTGCTATGAACATAGTTGAGCTTTTAGGGTGTGGATATGCGTCTTTAGGGAATATGCCTAAAAGTGATCGGGGCTGGAGAGATGGCTTAGTGGTTAAGAGCACTGAATGCTGTTCCAGAGGACCTGAACAAAATATTGTTCCTTCATTATTTTTCTCTAATCTCCTTTGAGAATTTTATACATATAAATACATGCTATATTATTTGTATGTGTCTTACATTCACCGTCTTTCAATTTCTTCTCTACCCAACCACTTTACTTTTACTCCCCTATTTAAATTCTCTGTTTTCTAAAACCATGCTATTTTAATTCTGGCTGCCAGTAGGTTCATGAGTATCAGATTAAAGTTTGGGTAGTCTCTATGGGCTGAAGCCCTGAAAGAATGAAACCCTCCTTTGTTCAGAACCCACCAAATGCTGATTGCTTCTCATAAACACTTAGAACTTCATGAACCCTCTTGCCACCAGGTCTTCATTTTTCTGGCATTGTTTTGTTCATGTCTTGTATATATAGGCTCAAGTATCATATTACTGCAGATGTCTACCCTTTTTAAATCTTACAATATGTCTACCATAAAATTTCATAATTATTTTTGAACTTTATGGAAACAGAGTTGATATAAGTGTACAGTTTAGGGTTTAGTACTCTTAAATTCCCATTCTTTCAATTTCTCATATCTATCTACTACTAGAATGCCAAAATTAGAAGAATGGTAAATAGTCATATTCATTGCTAGAAGAAAGTAATATAAAAAAAAAACCCAATTAAGACATTTTACTAAGCAGAGAATTCTCTAAAAGATAAATATAGGTATATGAGAAATGTATTTAATATTTCAATATTTTCAGAAGGAAGAAAAATTCAATTTAATGCTACTTTGGGATTTTATTGTCAGTAGCAATGGTTAAAATAGCTAGATAAATAACAAATGTTAGTGTATACTGGGAAAAAAAGAACACATATTCACTCTTCGAGGGTGTTGAATCTGGTGCGGTTATTACTGAAATTTGTTGGCAGATGTTTTTCTGTCCTGCCTGGCCAGACTTGTTGGCAACTAAGTCCCAAATAAATATACAGAGTTGTATACTAACTACAAGACTTTTGGCCTATGGATCAGACTTATTACTTGCTAACTCTTATACTTGCACTTATACAATATGGTTTGGTACCTTTGCCAAGTGCGTAATTGTCATCTTTCTTCTTTTGCATCTGACTGGTGAATGGAGCACTCTTTTTTCTCTCCTTGTCTAGTCACTTCACTTATACTTCCTGTCTGCCTAGCTTCTGGCCAAAAAGTGTTTTATTAAACCAGTATGAGTAACAAATACTTATAGCATATAAGACCAAAGTTCTACAGTGGAAATTAATGTGGAGGGTTTCTGTAGAACTGATTAAAGTTGGAGAATACAATAGAGGTGGTTTATAGAATATGCTTACAATATTTTTTTGTATTTTGTTGCCAGTTTTATTTTTTCAGTTAATTGTATAGTGGTTACACTGGTTTTAAATTTTTATGTTTCAACATATTTACATTTTCACTTTATAGTGCATTTTGTGCATGACACTTTAAAACCATTTTTTTTTTAATCAAAAACTACAGGTATGTGGAGATTACACTAATGTTTGTGTTAGGTGTAAACTTGAGTGTAAGAGTATAATTTATGTGCTAAATTTCACTTTTCCACATTTTTTGTTAGAATTTTATCCATGATCAAGTGGAAGAAATCCCAGTAGTAAAGTCACATGTTCAATATCTCATATTCTATATCAGTTACTCTTACTGCAGCTGCCATACTACCCCCCCAAAAACACCAATGCATTTAAACCATGTTTCTCAGAGAATTTTTCCTTCCTAACTGATCTGGTATTGACTAGTCCATTATCCTAAATTTCCTCATGGAAATTCAGTAATTTAAAGAATGAATAAATGGAATTTCACTAAAATAGAGAGGAAAAATATCATTAAACTTTTAAACCTTATAAAATTCACAGAATTTTAACAATTGAATATGCAAATATGTATTTTTAAAATTCAAAATAATAATATTTATTTATTGTTCCCATTATTTGGCCCTGTAAATAGTATACTTTGGCTTTGTAACTGCAAATATCGATGGTATCATTTTACATATGAGGACATGGAACTTCATAGACAAAACTTGATGACTGTAGATCTCAAGATTCTATAATAGGAGAACTAGATAAGAAATTCAGTTTCTGGTTTTCTGTTTGAACTTTGCAGCTTCACATTCTCTGCACTGGAGTCTGCTTCATTTTATTTAGCTGGTGCTCACTACTCATTAGTCCAAATCATAGACATCCTTCTAAACAGTACTCATGATTTTATTTGCATGGAAATTTGTGTTTTCTATATGTGGATACTTTCAGTTACCCTTTCTTTATCTAACTACAAACATTAATTTTTCCATTTCTTTATATTAGTAGCTAAGCTTAGAGGACAGAACTGTGGTTCAAAATCTCTCTGATTTTATAGTAATTTGGATTTGTATACTAGAATTGTCTGAATTTACAACATGTACTCTGCTATAATTATATTGTTATGAATATACTTCACTTTTGAAAGAGGTTCTATAAATCAAGATATTATTCTTATGTAGTTGCAATAGGACTTGCTATAGAAGCAATATATTTGTTATTATTTATACAGTGACTGTTAATGTCTCAGGCCTAAACTACACTGGACAAAATGCTGGTACAATATATCTGGAGAAAAAAGAAATCATAGGAAAAGTTTTGTTTGGGCTATGACTGTGAACTTCTATTAATTTGAATTGCACTAATTCGTATACACAAACCAGTTTAAGCCATTTGCTAAGCTGTAATAAAATGGCTCAAGTTGTGACTTATCTATAATGAAAAAAAAATTGTTCTCACAATGAATACTCACCCAGAGAAGACTGCAGTGACCAAAACCAGCCTAACATATTCCGGTGTCTAAGCACTCTGGAAATCATTTACATGCAAGCAATTGATGAGCTAATTCAACCTATCCTTATCTATTCACTGAAGCTCATCAGCTTTAGCATGCCAGTGCCTTGTTAGTTTAATTCCAATTACAGTACATAACAGGAAGTTTTGAAATTGCATGCTATTAAAACTCTGTAAATTCCACTTTTCTAAGAGACGCTAACCCAGATTGAAAAATATTAATAAGCTTTCAATGATAATGATTAAAATCTTTATGCTTTCAGAGAGGTGAAATAAAAAAATCATCATCTAAATCATTTTTTCCTCAGGACTTATTAAATTTTAATTAGAAATTTCTATCTCAGTATAATTTTGAATACTTAATAGATGTATATTATCTGTTATGTATTTCTAGAGCATAGAAAACTAACAAATTTAAATTTAATAATTTATTTTTGGTTGTGAGCCTAGCCTTTAATGTCTGAGCCAGATCTTCAGTCTGAAATTTAATATTTTAAAGCCAAGTAAAGAATAAATGTAGTAACAGTTAAGAACAAGATATTTGCCAAGCATTAAAAAAAATCTAATAAACAATGGGTGAATATTAGTAAAAATCAAATAATAAATTTGAAATTATATATAGTAGGCAACTTCAGTAACTGTAATATGAATTATTATCAGAAAATGGTCATTTAATCAAAAATCAAATATTTACATGTTCAATAAAGCCTTTTAGTAGCAGGGAAAAGAAAGTATGAATTATTCAAAAGCTTAAATGAAAAGCTATAAAAGCCCAAAAGTTTTGATTTAAGTTTATTAAGTTCTACTTAAGAATTATACAATATTCTGCAAGTTAACATTATGATACATCTATTTTCTTTAATTTTCAATTTGTCTTCATTTGTCTATGTTATAGATTTTCTAGCAGCCTAAAAAATGTTGAACATGATAGTTACTGTATTTCTCAACTGATTTAAACAATTTCTGGTTTTGTTGGTTTTAAACAAATTGAGAAAAGGATTGACTTGTTCTTCCAACATTAGTTGAGAGTTCACTGTCTTATATTAAAATATGTCAATAAGAGATTTTGAACAATAGTACTGTAAAAATTGATGATGGAATGGCACTTTAAACAGTAGAGCCATAGGCAACTACTCAATTGCATTAAGTAGATGTTTAGCAGAACTCTGAATGTACTTACACTGCTGTTGAAGAGGCAATTGTCTATGTGTAAAATTCCCCCAAGCAATAACTTACACATGACATAATTTAAGGATTAGCTGCTTTCATTTTAAGCTACTGTTTTCTGTAGTTTATATCTATTTGATCCTTTTAACTGTACTCCAAGCAATCTATGCAATTGAAAGTATAGCAACACCTATATTCTTTGTATAGTTTTTGTCAAGAGATGCTGGGCAAGTTCCAGAAGTAACCAAACACAAAGTATTCAATTACCAGAATAGAGAGCATAAATATTACTCCAATGGTCAGTTTGTTATGACAGTCTAAGGTAAAGCAGTATAAACCACTTGTACACAACTATTTCATCATAGCATCACTCTCTGACTTAAAGTTTAACCATCCCCCAAAAGTTGCTGGTTTAAAAATTGTCTTAGAACTTAACCTTCCCAAAGTAATTCAGGGGAAACATTAGATAAGACACCACTGAATGAGGAGCTATATAATTGTATGAGGTATGTAGTAATTGTTCTCATTGTTCAGAAATGTCACTGGATTTACAATTTTTCACAAAATTTAGCTCAGTAGAGATTAGTTTTTCATGAATATTTGAGTAGAAAGACACATCTGCTACATTTCCATTGGTAGCTGAATAATCTAAACAAATTACAAGCATATTTTTATGGTCAACAAATAATTGAAATGGTAACAGAATAGGTATTGTCTATCAGATAACTTCAAAGTAATCAATTGAGATCATGCTTTCAAATATTAAAAGCTACTCAGTGATAAGTAAGCACACTTTGATTTCTAATATTGTATTTAATTACTTAGATATTTTCACTGTCATTGAGTACATTATTTTGCTTGTAAAGTGACTGATTCTTTTGCAAATTTAATAATGTACTTCTAAAAGATAATTAGATCACTTTCTCTAAGATTATCTGAATTATTTACCTTTGTTAGCACTTGATTTCTTCATTCCATTTTTCCAATTTTCCAGATTTGCTATTTAATATTTTTCTGAAGTTCTATCTGAAGTAGTTTGTATTTCATTGTTTACTATTGTTACATTTTTGTTACATAAGAAAACTTGCTACTCACCCAAAGTCAGTAAATACTTTTTCATTTCTATTGGTAAAGTTAAGGTGAGAAAAGATAAAAGAAAACAATGTACCTACACTGTGGATACTACCATTCCTGTAGCTTTGTTAATGGGAATCTAGGTTCCTTGCAGATATATAACTTTTTTTTGTTAGTTTTCATAAGATGTTAAACTTATGTGTAAACTTAAGATGACCAAACTAATATAAATAATATGATACTCACATGGCCCCTTCAATTATCATTGCCCAGGTTCAATTCCTGTGTTTAACACAAACTATGGTCTTAACCAAATTTTGTCAATTTGGGGTTTCAGATACTGGCTTTATAAAATGAGAATAAAAATATGATGTTTGTCAAAATATTTAAACTGGAATAAAATAAGATAATAATTACAGTTCTGTAATACAAGTTTTTAGCAATGGCTTATATACTAATATTGCTACATGCATCATGTATTCTCATGTAGCATGTTTCTCAGAATGAACCACATCATTCCCTCAGTAAAAATAATTGGCTTGGCTGTTCAATGAACTAAAAATATGTGTACTACATGTATATATACATATAAAAAATTACAAAAAGTTATCGTTAATATGATTTCAGAGAGATTTTTGTCTAGTTTCAATCCTCAATGCACTTGGCAGTTTCTTATGTTAAGCAGTAAATCACACAAGGTAAAGAACAGTGTATCAGCATTCCAGATGGAGCAGCACGGATGATGATTCTATCATATTTTCTTTCCTTAGCTATAAGAAAAATGGATCATACATATTTATATTTTTAGTTAGCACAAATGTTGATATCTTTCCACATATTGGTTGTCTTGTAGTGCTTATTATTACAGGGAAGGCATATTTTAGTTTTTAAAACATTGAGAAATTGTTATTTCTCAGGGATTATCCAAAGAATGTAGAAACATACAGTATTCATTGATTTCCAGAGACTCAGGTAAGAATCACAAACATTCACAACATATAATAAGTTGTAACAGATGCTGAATTAAAGACCTCTTTGAATATTAGAAAAATGTGCAAGGGGTTTATATAGTGGGCAATGAAAATGCCTTATAAGTATCTCACATTCGAAGGACAGGAGCCAGGAGGCATGAGATTTTTTTTTGAGAAAGAATCAGAGCACAAATCAGTTCATAGACACACAAGAAACCAAAATATACCAAAAAATTATCAAATGATTTCTTGGATTTGGAGTTATATCAGCATAGATGTGTATCCATGAGTTTCTGGTATGGCCTAACCCTGAGGTTCAGGACGTCTGCAGATGTGTGGTACCAAATAATCACACAAAGTCTTAAATTAATTATATGCTGTTTGGCCTATGACTCAAGCATACTTGCTAATTCATGATTATTAAATCACAATAGTATATTACGCTAATTCATGATTAGCCAAGTGGCTTAGTACCATTTTGCAGAGCAGAATTTTTGTCTTATTTCTGCTTGCTTTATCTGCCTGGCATATCTGCTTTATTCTTTCTTCTCACAGAGTATTCTTTTTTTTTCGTTCTTTATTTATTTTGTATTTATCAAGAAAAACAGTAAAATGAATTTAAAGTGGTGATAAGTTAACAATAACTATAAAGAAGATAAAAATCATAACTATGACTTATCAAGGGTGATAATGCAAATAAGATTACTACACATATATTTACTTTGTGTTCAGCTTTACCTCTGAATTTTTTCTTTTTTCATCCCTGTATATCCTTATTCAAGGTCCCTTCCCCCTCCCACCACATCAGGTCATTTTTTCTTCTCCACAACTCCCCATCCCCTCCCTGGGCAGGCAGCAGACAGTTCTATGGTCCCACGGAAACAATAATGCTTAGATCAGTCTCCACTCCTGGCAAATCCAGTTTTGTGCCCCCTCCCTCAAGAGTGAGTCAGGTGTTCCTATAGTTGGAGTGGGATCTGAAGGGTCAGTCCAGAGTGTTTCTGATCCCAAGCTGATCAGTGGTCATGGTTTGCAGCCTGGGCATGCTTGGCTTTTTTCTTGTTTGTTTGTTTAGAGACCTCTAATGAGTGAGTACATACCCTGCTTATCTTTCTGAGTTTGTGATACCTCGCTCAGGAGGATATTCTCCAAATCCATCCCTTTGCCTGTGAATTTTAGGATATCGTTTTTTCTTACTGTTTAGTAGTATTCCATTGTGTAGATGTACCACAGTTTGTTAATCCATTCTTTAGTTGAGGGGCATCTGTTTCCAGTTCCTTGCTATTACAAATAATGCTGCTATAAACATAGTTGAGCTAATACCTTTGAAGTGTGAATGTGCCTCTTTTGAGTATACACCCAGAAGTGGTATTGCTGGGTCCTTAGTGAGATTGATTCTCAATTTTCTGAGAAACTGCCATATTTCATTCTAAAGTGGCTGAACTCATAGAGTATTCTTAGACTGGTATCCCCACTAATATTTTCTGGTTTCTTTCTAGCAGTCATTGTTTTATTAAGCCAGTAGGAGGGGCAAATATTTACAATGTACAAAAGCATAATCTCACAGGACAGATGAGAGATCAAATGACAAGCAAGGAAGAAATGATACTGGGAGAGATCAGATGGTGTCTTTGCCTAATGACCACTGTTAAAACAGGCAACAGTTAATTCTAATCTAAAAAATTAAAGGCAATATCAAATGTAACACTGTATGTTTAATATTTAGTTAGTTAGTTATTTAGTTAGTTAGTTAGTTGCTAATCAGTGAGCAAGTATTTTGTCTGCATGCCTGTCTTTGTACCATGTACATTCCTGGTCCCTGTAAAGATCAAAAGGATTTCCCCTTAAACTCAAATAAAGGATGGTTGAAAGCTGTCTTGAGAATAATGTTCATGGAACCTAGTTTTTCTGTAATAAAAATAAGTGCTCTTAACTGATAAGCCATCACTCTCTCATTTTTTACATACTGAAAACATGAAATCTTAGTAAGATTTTCTACTTTTTTAATCATAGTAAGGTCATTTTCTAATTACATTTTGAAAAAAAGTAGTAAGTGATTTCAGATATGAAATTTAGCATATAAAAGTACTAAAACCTTTTGGTTTCTCTCTTGCCATACATGTTAACATTCTATAATTTGGTTCTTAGAGCAAGCTCTTTCTTCCTTCTAAACATTGCCGCAAATCTGTGGAAAACACCAAAACACACCACCTTTTATTTTTCAAATAATTCTCCAGAAACACTTAAAGTTCATGAATAAAACAATCAGTAAAACTGAAGTTCTGTCCATTGGTCTATGTAAATATAAGGAAATGGAAATATACTTTTTTGCATAGTACAGTGCTGTAAGAGTAATCATTGGCACAGCCCAATGTAGTGCTATTGCTGCATGCCGAACTGGAGATTCAGTTCTTTTCTAAAATACTCTGCTCATTTATTATTTATGGACAGAACAGAATTGTAGCTACAGTGAACACAGAAAAGCAATCAGACATCTTGAATTACTGTTGGCAAATGTATATTACAAATCTTTTCCTGAATAATATAGTAAGACAGGAAAAAAAATGCTTGTGAAGCTGATCATCACTATGGCCATAGTTAGAACATGGATTTACTCAGTCAGGTACATAAGCTGTTTTAATCTTCAAAGTACATTTTGATAATATTAAATACACTACTTTCCCAGCTTAATTGATTTTATGTTATTTTTTTCTGACTTTTTTATATTTTTAGCCAAAATATTCTTTCAATAATCAGTGAAACCACATTTCTAGTATGTAAACTTTATACTGCTCCAGGACTTTTAAATGGATACTCATATCTGCAAAGTATGAAGCATACAGGAAGGGTACTTGAGTTAAAATATGGGAAGAATGCTGCACCTGCAACTTCTTTATATAATTTTTTAGCATAATTAAAGCAAGAAATTCATGACATTTCAAAAGCATCTCAGGCTTTACTAAAACATTACATAATATATTACAAATTTAGCATTAGTATTTTGGTGGTTTATCAAAAAATATAATGTAGGTAAAACTTATAAGAAATATTATTTCATAATGTATTGAAGATTTTTCCATATAGCATGCATTAACAAATGCAAAAACATTTAATACTAATTGCTGTGCTGTCACTTGTACATTTTTGTTTTTATTCTGACATAAGTTATTATTCAATAAAACAAATGAAACAGGGAAATATTAGATCATATGTGTATGCTAATTTTTAAGTCAGTAATAAATAATATACAATCTTTAGAACCAGAGATTAGGTATAGAGTAAGGGGATAAGTAGAAGTTATAGATCTTGCTCAGAAGTGGAAATATAATGGACAGTTATGAATGAATGGAGTGGGGATTGGAATGGAAAGATCAATGACAAAAGAAAAATAAAAGGATTACAAGAGAGAGACTATGGAGAGGGTAAACAAAGCATTGAGAAGCTTTAGAGGTCTTTTCGAACAGTACCCTGTATGCAAATATGAGGGCAATCTAAATGATATCACCAAAATGGAGTTGATAATGTCCAACAGTACATTCCTTGTAACCAAATGAAGCTTCCAGTACCAGGAATGAGTTACATATAATTGAATTCTTTGACAAAGGGTTGCCCTGGGAAATATTGAACAACCCAAGTGGTTGCCAAAACTATATGTAGGACGTTTACCACAAATTAACCACAGATCCCATTGCAAAAGGAAACACCTATATAATTCATTGAAGATTAAAAAAAAAAAGTTTAGCTGGTATAAACCTAGAACTTTCAACACATTGGGCTAGTGTTTTTGGTACCAGAAGCTACTCTACTTTCTATCAATGAAAATAGATTAACATAAACTCACGCACAAATCCTTTAATCTACAATGGTTTCTTGTATGTAAGAATGCAAGATACGCCAGTGCAATGGAGGCATAAAGCTCATGGGAGTAACCAACAAATGTTTAATTTATATAAGGCACACTATATGAGATGAAAGCCATAACTGAAGGTTCTTGGACAAAAAATTACCTGAGATTAGATAAACCAAGAATACTGAATCTATGTAATATTATTTAGCAAAATGAGTATAGCAATAAAATGGTTCCAAGTGACATTCTGCTAGCCTCATAAATCAGTGTCTGGCTCAGCCAATTTCAGAGAGCACCAAACTGTGCTAGATGAAAACAATAAAGACATCTATATCCAGAAAATAGCAGGCATGCACACACACACACAGAGAGAGAGAGAGAGAGAGAGAGAGAGAGAGAGAGAGCACTTTGGAAAACTCAACCCTAAAAAAAAATGTGTCAATCATATCCCTCCTCTTCTGGTTTACAGAACCTTGACAAAAAGGAGGCAGCATCAAATAAATAAGGCTTTCTAAACCTAGTGGAACTAGCATGCCTAGGAACTCATGGAGGATGAGTGAGAATGCAAAGGACAGCATAGATCTGCAACAGGTGGGATTATAGAGATAAAAAAAAAGTGGACATGTCTTCATCACAAACACAGAAGCTATATTTTACTGATAATTCATTAAAAATTAAAATATATTTCTTTCCAAAAGAGACTCTTCAGGGAAACAAACTATTTTTTTTTCTTTTTTATTATGAATAAAGTCACATTTTCTATCCCTACATATCCTTATTCAAGGTCCTGTCTCCCTCCCAACCCCTCAGGTCACCCTCTCTTCTCCAAATCATTCCAACTCCAACCCAGCATGGACAGGAGGTCCCAATATTGTTCAGTTCAGCATCCACTCCTGACAGATCCACTTTTCTCCCTCCTACATCAAGACTGAGGCAGGTGTTCCTCTAGGGGGAGTGGGATCCATGGTGACACTCCAAAGTGTTTCAGATCCAAAGCTGTTCAGTGGTTGTGGTTTGCAGCTTAAACATGCTTTGATTTTTGCTTTTTGTGTTTGTTTGTTTAGAGTCCACAAATGAGTGAATATATCCTCTGCTTATCTTTCTGGGTTTGAAATACCTCATTCAGGAAGATATTCTCCAAATCCACCCATTTCCCTGAAAATTTTAGGTCATCATTTTTTCTTACTCCATTGTGTAGATGAACCAGTTTGTTAATCCATTCTTTAGTTGTGGGGCATCTAGATTGTTTCCAAGTTCTTGCTATTATGAATAATGCTGCTATGAACAAAGTTGAGCTAATGCCAGGGGTGTGTGACTGTGCATCTTTAGGGTATACACACAGAAGTGGTTTTGCTGGATCCTTGGGGAGATTGATTCCCAGGTTTCTGAGAATCAACTGTATTGCATTCAAGAGTGACTGAAAAAGCTTACACTTCCACCTACAATGGAGGAGTGTTACCCTTGCCCTCTAACTTTTCCAGCATAAGCTGTCTTCTCTGTCTTTTATCTTAGCCTATCTGACAGATGTCAGGTGGTATCTCAAAATTCTTTTGATTTGCATTTCTCTGATAAAGGTTATGAACACTTTTTCAAGTGCCTTTCAGCCATTTGCAATTCTTCTGCTGAGAATTCCCTGTTTAGTTCTGATCCACATTTTTTGATTGGGTTATTCAAGGTTTTTGGATCTACTTTCTTGAGTTCTTTATGTTTTAGGGACCAATCCTTTATCATTTGTAGTGTTGGTGAAAATCTTTTCCCATTCTGTAGACTGTCATTTTGTCCTATTGACAGTGTCTTTGGCTTTACAGAAGCTTCTCAGTTTCAGGAGATGCCACTTATTGATTGTTGATCTTAGTGTCCGTGCCACTGGTGTTATATTTAGGATGTGGTCACCTGTGCCAATTCGTAGAAGGGCATTTCCCACTTTCTTTTCTATCAAGTTCAGAATGGCTGGGTTTATGTTGAGGTCTTTGATCCACTTGGATTTGAGTTTTGTGCAGGGTGACAGGCTTGCATCTATTTACATTTTTCTACACATTACCAACCAGCTATGCCAACACCATTTGTTAAAAATACTATCTTTTTCCATTGAATATTTTGGGCTTCTTTGTCGAAGACTTGGTGTTCATAGGTTTTTTAGTTTATGCCTGTATCCTCAATTTGATTCCATTGATCCAAAGTCTGTTTTTATGAAAGTACCAGGCTATTTTTATTACTGGAGCTCTACAGTATACCTTGAAGTCAGGGATGGTAATACCTCCTGAGATTCAGTTGTTGAGCAAAATTATTTTGGCAATCATGGCTTTCCTGTTATTTCAAATAAAATTGAGTATTGTTCTTTCAAGTTATGTAAAATATTGTATTGGGATTTTGATGGGCAGTGCATCGAATCTGTAGATTGCTTTTGGTAGAATTGTCATATTGATCCTACTTATCTAGGAACATGAGATGCCTTTCAATTTTCTGATTGAATTCAATTTCTCTTCAAGTTCTTTCTTCAGTGATCTAAAATTTTTGTCTAATAGTCTATTACTTCTTTGGTTATAATTATTCCAAAGTATTTAATGCTATTTACTGCTATTATAAAGGATGATGTTTCCCTTATTTCTTTTTCTGCACTTTTATCTTTTGTGTATAAAAAGGCTACTGATTTCTTTGAGTTAATCTTGTATCCTTCTACATTGCTGAAGGTGTTTATCAGCTGTAGAAGTTCCCTGGTAGAATTTTGTGGGTCACTTATGTATGCAATCATATCATCTGCAAATAGAGATAATTTTAATTCCACTTTTCCAATTTGTATCCCCTTAATATCCTTGATTTCCTGCCTGGAAAGTTGTGTTCCAGGACCATGATCAGTCTGTGGTGCTTGACCCTAGACACACCTTTGCAGTGAGGAGTAAGATTTGGCTGTGAGGGGTTCCTTGAACAACTCCTAAAAGAGAGAACCTTGCAGGGCCAGCCCCATCTCCAACTGCATCAGAACAGAAAGACTGAGGACTTTGTAATTCAGACTTTGCCGTGGTGCCTGATTCCCTGCCTAGAAAGTTGTGTTCTGGGACTAGGATTGGTCTATGGTATTTGATCCCATACACTCCTTAGCAGACAGGACTAGGCTTTGTCTGTGTGGGGCTCCTCCAGCATCACCTAAAAGGGGGGACATTGCACAGCTGACCCTACCTCCAGGGCAAGCTACATCATCAGAGAAGGACTGAGGCCTTTAAATTCAGGCGTCTGCCTACAACAGAGTCAGAAATTGAGCAGAACCCTTGCTCAGAGGGGACAGGAGACACAGAAGCCCTCTTGCCACATCTGAAAGGAGTCACCTAATTGTGAACCACTGAAGCCATGGGCAGATGCCAGTGCTAAAATACATATAATAATATAAAGAACAACAAGGCAACTCCAGAAGAAACTGGTTGTTCTACAGCTACAAGACTTGAACAGTGCAATGAAGAGGAAGCAGAAAGAAACAACACCAAAAACACCTTTATGAAGATAATTGAAGCCTTCACAGAAGATATAAAACATTTTCTTAAAGAAATAGAAGAAACTACAAGCAAAAAATTGGAAGAGATGAATAAATCCTTGAAAGGAAACCAAAAAAAGTTAAACCAAAAAATGAATGAAACATTCCAGGAACTAAAAACTGAAATCGAAGCAATAAAAAAGGCACAAAGTGAGGCAAAGATGGAAATGGAAAACCTGAAGAAAGAGCTGGAACTACAAACACAAGCATAGCCAACATAATCCAAGAGATGGAAAAGAGCACCTCTGGAGTGGAAGATTCAGTAGGTGGAATAGATACATCAGTCAAAGAAAATACTAACACCAATAATGCCAAAACAAAATGTTCAGGAAATATAGGACATAATCAAAAGACCTAATCTGAGAATAATAGGAAATGAAGTGGAAAAATACCAGCTCAAAGGCACAGATACTGTATTTTTTATTTCTATTTTTTATTATTATTATGAAAAAAGAAGTCACACTTTCTATCCTTATCTATCATTATTCAAGGTCCCTTCCCCCTCCCAACACATCAGGTCATTCGTTCTTCTCCACAACTCCCCAACATGTATTCAATAAAATTATGGATGAAAACTTTCCTAACTTGAAGAAGCAAATGCCTACAAATTTTCAAGGAGCTTATAGCACACCAAATAGATATGACCCCCAAAAAGTCATCGTGCCACATAACAATCAAGCACCAAAACAGACAGAAGAAAGAAAAAAATTTTAAGAGCTGCTAAAGAAATGGGCCAACCTACTTATAAAGGCAGACCCATGAGAATAACACCTGACTATTCACTGGAAATGATGAAAGCTAGATGGGCAGATTTGTCAGAAGTTATACAGTCACTAAAAGAACATGGCTGTCAACCTAGACTACTATACCTAGCAAAATTATCTATCACCATTAATACAGTAAACAATATTTTATGACAAAGTCAGGCTGAAATAATACCTATCTACCAATCCATCCTTCCAGACTGATATTTTCTAGTTCCATCTATTTGCCAGCAAATTTCATGATGCCACTGATTTTTACTGCTGAGTAATGCTACATTGCCTATATGTACCATGTTTATTTATTCATTTTTTTTCAGTGCAGAGACATCTAGGTTGTTTCTAGGTTCTGACTATTACAAATAATGTTTCTATAAAAATAGTAGGGATTCTTGTGGTGTGATTGAGCATCCCTTGGGTATATGCCCTAGAGCACTATTATTAGGTCTTTAGATAGATTTCCAATTTCTAGTAGTTGTCATAATGATTTCCAAAACAGCTGTACATATTTCCATTTCCCCCAAACAGTGGAGAAGTGTTACCCTTGTTGTATGTCCTTTCAAGTATATGCTGTAATCAGTGTTTTAAATCTTAACCATTCTGACAGGTGTAAGATGGTATCTCAGTGGAGTTTTGATTTGCATTTCTCTAATGACTAAGGTTGTTGAACATTCCTTAAATGTATCTTCACCATTTGTAATTCTGCTGGTGAAAATTATCTGCCTAGATCTGCATCACATTTTTTAATTGGATTGTTTTGTATTTTGATATTTAGTTTCTTGAGTTCTTTACATATTATGTAAATCAATCCTCTGTCAGATAGTTACTAAAAATCTTTTCATACTCTATAAGCTGAGGTTTTGTTTTATTTATCATATACTTTAACTTATAGAAGATTCTCAGTTTCATGAAGATTTATTAACTGTTTCCCTCAGTGTTGAGGCTCCTTTTGTTGTATTTAGAAAGTGGTCTCTACTCTTACCTTTGCTTGGGAGGAGATAAAGTGAAGTGGAGAAGAGAGAGTGACTGGAAGGGTGGGAGGGGGAAGGGAGCTTGAACATGGATATACACACATCAAAAATATGACTTTATTCATAATAAATAAAAAAGTAAAAAAAAAGAAAGCTGTCCTTGTGTCAGTGTGTTTAAGACTCCTTCCTACTTTGTCTTCTACCTGGGTCAGTGTAATGCAGCTTCAAAGTCTTCTTTGAAGAAAATGTATCACAAATATTACAAGCATTTTTATCTATTGCCGTTGCAAGGGAACTGTAAAAAATTCTCACATGAGTTGTAAGTTAAGTGGTTCTATAGTATTCTGCTCTACAATATCTAACACAAGTTAAGCAGAGTTAAATATCTTCTCATCATCTTTTGGAACATCACTAAATACAATCAACAATATTTTTGTGTTTTATTTTTTCTTCTTTAACAATGACAAACATAAGTGAGAATCACTACTAATATATAAACTCACCTGGGAGTTCTTTTCCAATGAAATATGATAAGTTTTCCCAATATAATTTTATGCTTCTTTGTTTTCAAGTAAAACATTTCTTTGTAAGTTATTTCTGGAGCTCTATAGCCTTTAGTTAATAGGGTTGTTTTTAATTATATGTTAAAATGTCCATTCTTATCATAAATTTGTACTTATGAAGATGTGAATGTATTTAATTTGCTTTGGTGCCTTCCAGAAATTGAATCATTTCTCTATCTGCATGATAAGATTCAAAGTTCTAACCAACAGTAGACTCTTACCCTCTGATAGAGCCTGAAAGATAGGAAGATTATCCTGGATACTAAATTCCCAAAGAGTTCATTTTACAGCCCTTAAACAATATAATCATGATTTCAAAAACAGGCTGGGAGCCTATTGGTATTTTTTTTCGAAAAATATAAAAAAAATATTAATAAAAGGAGGAGAGCAGCTTGAAATTACAAAAAAATACAGAAATTTCAGTTTAGTCTATACTGTCACAATTACTGATTTCCATGATGTTTTAATATAAAAACACAATATTTTATTGTTTTCAAACTTATGAAATAATATGAAGGAGTCTGTAAAATTAAAAGCACAGCCATTTTTAAAAACACAAGAAGAATTAAAAAATCCAGACACATTAAGCACCACTTTGCAGACAATAACATCTTGATAAATAGTATAATCCTAAATGAGAGTTCCATAACAACAAAAATAAATGAATAATTTTTATGTAGTAAGATAAATGCCTTTTAAATATTTGATAATGAACATTACTAACAATGAAAGGTAAAATGCAAATCTTGTGTCAATATCCATTGATAATAGAAATTTTAATGGCCAATGAAGTATGATATTATAAAACTTATTCAAAATCCAAACTATAGCTGAAATATCAATGACATGAAATATTTTTTGAAAAACAGGGATTTCAGGCAATATTGAACATTAGTATGTAACTGCACCCACTGCATGTGGGTTAACTCTTTTAGAAAATGGTTTGGTCTGGTTTGAGTTAAATCACATTACTGTAACAACCAACTGGTGTATTCTACATACATAATTTGGGGAATGTTTGTATAAATGTACATGAATATACGAAAAGTAAAACTATCATTATTTTAGAATAGATTTAATAATGGACAAGTGAAATGATTTAAAGAATTTAAGAAATTGTATTTAATATAGTCTTTTGTTTTTCATTTGATCTCAACACTATTCATTCTACACAATGACATTTTTATAAATTGTTTTTCTGACACTCTATATTTTTTTTAGAATATAAAATCCTTTAAAAAATTTAATATGGTATAATCAGAATTGCTACATCTTTAACTGATTTGTAAGTTAAACATTTCTAATAAAAAAGAATTCAAGAAAAAAGAAATTAATCATATCATAATTGTATCAACAATCATAAAAGCAACAAATCCAGACTATGTACAATTTACATTGACTCTCAGAAATTTCACAGTTTGGTGTCAAATGTAATTTTAAGTGTAGACACATATAATTTATACTGGTAGTAGAGGATTATGCATGAGGAAAATGTGTTCCATAAGTTCTTGCTTTAAATTTCTACCATAGACTTTTTATTTTAAGCTTTTGTGGGGTTGAGAATGGGGCTTAGTGGCAGGATAAATGCCATGGGTCTTAACTCAAGTACAACTAAATAAAAGTAATAAATGCAAGAGACCTTAATAAAAGCACATTAATGGAAATTTTGTTTGTATATAATAAATTTTGTTGCACTGCATAGCAATTATGATGGTATAACATAGATTAAGACTACTTTAGTATTCTTTCTTCTCTTCTGAATGCATAAAACTGTTTACCTTTTGGAATTATCCTATACAAACCAGGTCATTCCTTTAGGTGAAAAATATCTAAGATTAGTAATATCATTCAGTAGCAGAGCACCTACCATTTATACATACAACCTTAAGTTTTTTATCACATAAAAACAACAAAACAAAACAGTGAAAGAGATATGTATGGCAAAATTTACTGTACAATGTACATCATAGTTCTGCGAGTCATGGGATAATAGTTTAAAGATTGTAAAATTATGACTCTACCTCTAGTAAAAGAACCAATGAGATGGCTCAGAAAGGTTCTCAAAATCCATTAAGTGAGCTAATAAATTGACATTATCTTTCTCAATAATAAACTATCTGTAGTCACCTCCAATAGAAAATTTGTCAGTGTGAGTAAAAATGAATTTCAAAATCTATCTTTATTGTTCCCACCTGATACTTCCCTGCTTTGATCAGCACAATAGAGATGAATTTACTAGTACTTGTTTGTAAGTGGTGAGTAATTTTTCTCCAAAAACTGCCAGTGTATTGAATTTCTCTGACAATGCAGATTTCCATTTTTCAACTGTTTGCAGATCCTTTCAATCCTGTTTACTTTTAAGAAAACCCAATGGTGCCCACATCAGTCAGAGAGCTTGGTATTTCACAGAGGACTCTCTAAACAGTGATCATTCTATGAAGATCAATCATGTGTTATTATATAGACTTTTTAAAAGCACTAATTTGGTAACATAAAAAATATTTAACATTATGCTTTAATTTTTCTTTATTGACTCAAAAATAAATCTAGCTTATCTTGATTAAAGTTTGGTTAAATACAATTTAGTATTGAATATATATATATACATATATATCACTTTTCTCATTAATTGTGATATACATATTATTCTATCTTCAGGTATAGTCCTTATTTTGAGGATATGTTAAGTGATAACTTTTTCATCAAATAAGAGATTCTAAGATATTTACATGATACAGAAAGTAAAAACATTTTTAAATCATCAAAATAAGGGTTTTTTGCTAATACAGTAAGTTATCCAGCTATCAAACACCAACACTTCTTGGACTCCCTGGAATGTCTAAGAGTAAAAAATCATGATATGCTTTCATGCAACTCAAGAGATTCATTATTCTTCCTAGCTGAGACATTTGCTATCCTGTGGTTAAAGCATGTGCAATTTATAATGTGACATGTTGAAAGATTCAGTAAAATTTTTTATCATATTTTCATGATGATTGAACTTTTAACTTTATATTCTGTGAGACATTTTCATACTTCTTTGAAAAAGTTCATTTTTAGAATCTTGAGACTATAATTTATGTTTAAATGTATAAAGCATATACTTATTTGCTATCTTGAAAAAAATGGAAATATTTTGTATCAACCCAGTGTTATAGGTAACAGAAAGATATGCAGAGGTAAAAATCTTCAATTATTTGAGTTCTAAGATGGATGGCAACTGTGACTACTCTTGGAAGGCCTGGAGGTAGTGATCATATTTCAATCACAAGGATATCAACGAAAATAGGAAAGAAAGATGGGGACTTTTACAAACCTGCTTGAGGCAGCACATATTGCTGACCATGGAGATGAAAGGTGAAAAAAGTAAAGCAGAGAACTCTCAGCATATGAGCTTGTCACACAAATGCAAGAGAAGACATATTAATTTTCTAAGAGTTATAGAATAGGAACTAGGAAGAAGTGCTGTGTTGGCCAAATATCAGAAATGAGAATGTTGGGACTGTGTGGAAACAATGTAAAAGTATTAGTGTAGGAACACAGCAAAATCTATATACAGAGGCTACACATTGAATTTTTTGAAAATCAGCTAATAAGAATGTGCAGCAGCATGGATTCATGCAAGGAAGTACAGTTTTAGGCATTTTTACAAATACATGTCTTAGGAAGCATGTAAAGGAGATAGGCATATAGGTACCAAGTACTGAAAAGGATTGTAAAAGAAAGAAAGCCACCAAAGGAAGATACTCTTTCTCTTATGGGCAACATATGCTTTCAGAACAGCTTGTACGTGTGTGTGTGTGTGTGTGTGTGTGTGTGTGTGTGTGTGTGTGTGTGTGTGTGTGCTTGAATTTTTGATGACTATTAGAGTTGGCTTTTTATTGCCTAGTAAAAGTAGGTCTTATGTGTTAAGATGACATGGATATAGTTTGAAGTCTGATATTGTGACCCTTTTTACTCGACATCCTAGACACTGTCAAACTCCTATGTCTGCATTGCCATGTTCAGATTTACTACACTTTAAATAATTATGAACTGCATATAGAAGAGATGTTCACACTAATTAGTCTCTCCATTTCCCTATTCTGTGTAAAAGTAATGTATTAAACAGAAATGTGTTTTCTGATCTTTAAGATTGTTGATCTCTTTTGAAAAATTTTTAGAAATTCTCCAGAATTAGAAAGTTTATTTACCTGGAATAGAATCAAAATATTAACTGAAGCACAAATTTTAAATTAATTCTGGATGTAAATAAGTGAAAAGATGGAAGAGTCAGAGAATGCTCCAATACAAGAAAGAATCTAATATCCAAATTACAATTTTTAATGAAAAAGATAAAGTAAAATTTAAATTTTTGTATAATATTATAATAGGAATTTCTTTGACAAAAATGTTTCCACCCTAGAGGCTTTCTTTGCATTCTATCCATTTGGTACTGTCTCATAGATATATACAGCCTAAGGAACTGAAATGGAAAAATAATAGCTATTCTGCCTAGCTTGATGTAAAGTCCTTCTATGTCCTTCTAGTTAAACAAACCACTCTCTAGCAAAAAAAAAATGTGATATATTTATGGTACAAGCCTGCTTAGATTTCATAACCTCTAATTCTATTTGTTTCTGCCTTCTTTATTTTCTCCACTTCTTTGAAAAAAATAGGTTTTAAGGTCACATGAAAATGAATCTCCATGAAGCTACTTACAGAAAATGTAGGCTGAAAACTATCAAATAAGATGCAACATTCTTATAATTGATGTCAATGTTAATATTATCAATCACAATTTTTACAATTTTCAAAGAAGTCTCAATAACAACAGAGGCCATGTCTTCTCTGTATACTTATCCTATATCTTGTTACACATTTGAGGGGACAGAACTACACATTTAATTTAATCATTAAATTTTCTATTAAAATGACATGACATAATTTTGGGATGATGATTCAACGAGAAATTGCTTGACATGCAATAGAATCGGAATTAGCTATCTAAACGGCACTTACAAGTCTCTTCTGGGACTCAAGGAAAACTCTAAATTTAAGCTATTGTAAAATCAAAATAAATTGTCTATTTCCTGCAACTAATACAAGAGTGTACATTGCCATCCTAAAGGTGAGGATAGAAACATTGCAAGTAACTGCTGAACTAAATCAAGAGGAATCACAACAATGAACATTCTAAATCCTCAATCTCTGTGCTGTCTGATGTCAAAGGGCTTAGCATGCTCAGTTCTTTCTACTTTGAAACATATTTCTCACTCTCAAGTTGCTTCAGCTGCTCCTTTATGCATCTTTCCTTGGTATATACTCATGGCTTTGGCTCTTTTAACAACTTAGAATTCAAGTTTTACTTTCATATTTCACACAATGGCCTCAGAATTTCTAAGTCTTTGTGGGCCTTCAGGAAGAGTGTGTCTGAACACACATTTTGTGCTCTCAGTGACTCTTTTTAACCTTATAGGAAAAGCCAATAGACACAACTTAATTACTTGCATATTCTTAATATCTCTACATTAAGACCCATGGGACAAATGCTGCTAAGTTTGGTGGCCTATTTGGATATAGCCTGGCTCTACTAAATTCCATCTGTAGTAGCTCTACTTTGGTTCTCTGTTATAGGTGAAGGAAAGGTCTTAGGCCCTTTTCCTTATGAAAATTAGAAACTCACCTCACTGATGTCTTGTTTCTAAGTTAATTCTAAGTTTATTATATTTTAGATCAAGCCTTCTTCTTCTCTACTCATTTATTTGACTACATGAATTAGAAAAATTTTCTTCTCAAACTATGTTTTGATATATTTTAGTCTCACTTACTCTTTTTATTGTATATGTATGTAAAAGTGATCATTAATAATTATGTCACAGAGTCAAAATGGTGTTTGGTAATCCTCTCAACCAGTGAAATTTCTTCATTACTTTTTAAGATAGACATTGGTTGAGTTCCTAGAATAAGGACAAAGGGTAGAATACACTCTAGGCAAAACATAAAAAAAAATTATTTTAACCCTGTAGTTAATATTCTTTCCATCTGAAACATCATTAACTCATCTTCCATAATCCACATGACTTTGAGTGTTTTTGTCTTTTCAGGTCATAACAGGATAGTTAATCACAAATTAGAGTGCTTAAACCCTTTTATAATCCAAAGTCCAAAGATCTACCTCATTTTTCCAAATACAATATTGTCATTACCTAGAGTGACAAGTTGCATCATATTTGTTTCTGTTTCTGAGATAATGTACCATGTCAAGGCAATGTATGTAAGAAAATTTCAGGGTTAGATTCCCTAAGAGTAGTGTGCAGAAACTAGTGAAGGAGTACAGCTTGATCCTCAACCAGGAGGCTGAGAAATAGGGAGCCCTGGAAGGAACATGTTCATCTGAAAGCTCAAACACCTTCAGTGAAAACCTTTTTAAAATAGGGTCACACCTCATAATCGTTCCCAAACAGTTCTACCTATTGACAATCAGGTAATCAAATACTGTGTTTCTGTGTTTCTGTGCAGGAAGAAAATTAAGAAAGAGGACTAAGAGAATAAAATAAAATTATTAGAGACAGGCTATGAGAGAAAAATGAGAAATCACAACAAGATATTATTATATAGACCTAGAAGGGAGAGACATAGGAAGAAAAAGAGGTACCAAGGAAAATTTGGCATGATGATGTGGGAATGCAGTAGGGAGAGGTGAAAATAAAGACAATTTTTAAAAATACCATAATCTTATTTCCTGTTATGAAGACTTAAAGAATCATAATATAATAGTTATTACATTAGAAATACTTACATATACTCAAGTAAGTTTTGCTTAGTTTGACATTCATTTATGCACACCCTCTGCTCATCAAATACTACTTAACTTGAATTTGTCATTAAATATCAATGTCTGTGGAATGCACCTATAAAGAACATCGCAAAGATTACAGAAAAGTTGGGCAAATAATTTTAGTGTGCATAAAATATTATGTCTTATTGTAGTAATCTGAGATCAAATGACTTGGCTCATAAAAGTTAATGAAAAAATATAATTAAAAACAAACTTTTTCCTTTACATCGATTCTTTCTTCTTCCCTTCCTTTCTTTCTTTCTTCCATCTTTTATCATCCGCTTTTTTTCCTTTTTTACTGTTTCTTAATTTTAACTTTACTAGTTATGCTAAACTTTCAGAAAAGCCTGAGGAAATAAATAATAGGTTTTTTTTTTCCCAGCCATCCATTTCTATGAATTTAATCATGTTAGTTTGTCAAAGACAATGTGTAGATGTATGTTAATATACGTTTAAGAGGCCCAGACTGAGTTTATAATTACATTACAATCACCCAAAGAAAGCCAAATATACCTCTTGACTGGCATAAGAGAAGTGAATCTTTGTTGATTCTAAAACAAAGAAAATGCAGCACACTTAGACAACAAACCATTAAATATTGACAATTGGGTTCATAACCTTCCACTTATTCCAGGCATGCTCCACCAGTTGTTCCTGCTGCTATGCTATTAGACTCATGACCATCTTGAACTTTTAGGCCCCAGAAAGCTCTGCAGGTTCTCTTTATTTCTGTCTTCTTCCATTTTTTTAATTTTTTTTTGTTTTTGGTTTGTTTATAAAATGAAGTATTTTTTACCCATTTATCTCCTTATTTCCACTCCCTATCCCTCCCAGTCAGTTTTCAGCCTCCCTCCACCCCAACTCCTATTCCCTCCCTAATAATGGCAATGGTAGGTCACCTCAGCATAACACATCCACTCCAAAAGATCTTATATCTCTCAAGAAATGGGAAGTTTCTTTATAGTCTATTGTGGAAAATTTCATTCCTTTTAAAACTAGGAAAAAATCATGTATTTTTTTCCATAAAAATTTTAAATACTTTTTATATCTGTTCTCATTTCTGTAACTTTTTATCATGTTTTAAAAACATTATCTGCAGATTTAAAATTGTAAACTTTTTAGAATTAAATATTTAAAAGGCTGAAACCTTTATTGAGTATGTAACATAACCAGATAAACTCCACAAGTAAGCAACATATGGACATGTTCTCAGAAGAGTAGAATCAAAATAAATTGTGCCAATCTTCCAAGTTGTGTATGCCTTCCATTGTGATGTCAATGTCTGCATGATGTTAGTGACTGACCTGATGAGTGTGACAAGAAAATAAAGGAAATCCAGCCATCATGAAAAGCTGGGATATTGTGAACCTTAATCAGTAACTCAGAAACTCAGTGCATTTATGACATATTTCTGTGAAATGAGTCAGGCGTATCATTAGCAGATGAATGAGGAGAATACATGAGCTGAATTTGGAGGGAAGCTTCTGTAGGTGATTAGATTCAGAATTCAGTCATTTTGAGAACAATGCTGTAACTGACAGTTTCTGTGTATAATAGATTCAGTTAAATGCCAATTGAATGTCACATCTGAAGTTGGACCAGAGGAAATTTTGGCCATTTTTTTTCTGACCCTTAACAATAAAGGGTATTACTATGATTTTGGGACACATGATTTCTTAATAAGGCTGTGGTAATGTCAATAATACACATTCATTCACTCTGCAAAATTAGATATTTAATTTATATTCCATATAAGATATTGCATGCTATATGCTTAAATGATATTAGTTCATAAATGAAAATAAATGATTAACCCGAAGAGGGATCCTTAGTGTGTAAAATTATTTAAACAAAAACAACCCAATCTTCATTAGTTTGTGTAGGGCGTGGTTGGCCCTTGCACAACTTGCTGGAATATTGCATCATGTTCCCCAGATGCTAATTAGTGACCTATCTGATGTGATCCCTGATTATGCTAATTTGGCACTCCTTACCACCTATCACCAGCTATATGCTAATGAGGCATTACTTTGGACCTATCACCAACCATATGCTAATGAGGCATTACATTGGGCACCAATCATATAGCTACACGCATCCCAACTTCCCTATATAAGCAGGCTGCATTTCAGGTACAGCGTCTTTCTTCCACCATTCTATCTCAACTAGCTGTACTCCAATAAAGTGTGATCCGAGAAGAATAGTGCATGTGGTGACTCGTCATTCTGAAGGCCAGAAAGCGGCTCATCACAAGTTTGGTAACTATAATGTGGTCTTAACTCTATAAAACTAAAATGTTCACCATTTCAGTAATTTTTTCTTTCAGACTGGGAATATTTCTATAAGATGTAAAGCACCACCAAAAACATCTTTACAAAGATTATTGAAGCCTTCAAAGAAGATATAAAAATTTCCCTTAAAGAAATAAAAGAAAATAAAAACAAAAAATTAAAAGAGATGAACAAATCATTGAAAGAAAACCTAGAAAATGTAAAGCAAAAAAATGAAAGAAACATTCCAGGAACTATAAAATGAAATAGAAACAATAAAAAAGGCAAAAAAAATGAGACAAAGATGAAAATAAAAAAATCTGAAGAAAGGAGCTGGAACTAGAGATATAAGCATAAGCAACAGAATCCAAGAGACGAAAGGGAGAAATTCTGGAGTAGAAGACTCAGTAGTAAAAATAGATATATCTCAGTCAAAGAAAATACTCAATGCAAAAAAGTCATAACACAAAATGTTCAGGAAATCTAGGACACCATGGAGGGGTTAATGCAGAACTCATGGTCAAAAATATGTTTCAAGCTGTGATTGTTCTGTGTCACAATTGCCAAGTTTAATAGCATCTTCAATGCTAAAGGCTATTAAGGAAAGCTCTCCAGTATATCATGGTATAATTGCAATGACTTGTAAGTTTTCTATTTTTACTCATTTTAAATAAACTCAGAATTTTGCAGCATTCCTTGTGATTTAATATTCTGATATTTTCTCCAAGCTCATTGATTATTTTCTAGAGTGTTAAGACAGCTGAATGAACACAACAGAATACTAGCTAATGTTCTTATTCCTCCTTTTAATTCTTTTTTTTCTTCTATATTTTGTATTTATCAAAAAAACAGTAAAAAGAATTTAAAAATGTCAAAGAGTTAACAATAACTATACAGAGGATAATAGTCATAAGCATGGCTTATCAAGGGTGGAAATGCAAATAAGATTACTACACATATATTTTCTTTGTGTTCAGCTTTCCCTCTGAATTTTTTTTCCATCCCTGTATATCCTTATTGAAAGTCTCTTCCCCCTCCCACCACATCTGATCATTTTTCTTCTCTGCAACTTCCCATCCCCTCCCTGGGCAGGGAGCAGAGAGTCCTATGGTCACACTGGCCCAATAATGCTTGGATCAGTCTTCACTCCTGGCCAAATCCAGTTTTGTCCCCCCTCCCTCAAGAGTGAGTCAGGTGTTCCTATAGATGGACTGGGGTTTGAAGGGTCAGTCCAGGGTGTTTCTGATCCCAAGCTGTTCAGTGGTTGTGGTTTGCTGCTTGGGCATGTTTGACTTTTTTTCCTGTTTGTTTGTTTAGAGTACTAGTGAGTGAGTACATCCCCTGCTTATCTCTCTGAGTTTGTGATACTTCCCTCAGGAGGATATTCTCCAAATCCATCCATTTGCCTGTGAATTTTAGGATATCATTTTTTCTTACTGCTGAGTAGTATTCCATTGTGTAGATGTACCACAGTTTGTTAATCCATTCTTCAGTTGAGGGACATCTAGGTTGTTTCCAG
>PVIH01006207.1:0-113970 GCA_004025045.1 Sigmodon hispidus | reverse complement strand
GTATTAGCTCAACTATGTTCATAGCAGCATTATTTGTAATAGCAAGAACCTAGAAACAACCTAGATGTCCCTCAACTGAAGAATGGATTAACAAACTGTGGTACATCTACACAATGGAATACTACTCAGCAGTAAGAAAAAATGATATCCTAAAATTCACAGGCAAATGGATGGATTTGGAGAATATCCTCCTGAGCGAGGTATCACAATCTCAGAAAGATAAGCAGGGTCTGTACTCACTTATTAGTGGTCTCTAAACAAAAAAACAAGAAAAAAAACCAAGCATGCCCAAGCTGCAAACCACAACCACTGAACAGCTTGGGATCAGAAATACCCTGGACTGACCCTTCGGATCCCACCCCACCTAGAGGAACACCAGACTTCCTCTTGAGGGAGGGGGGACAAAACTGGATTTGCCAGGAGTGGAGACTGAACTAAGCATTATTGGGTCAGTGGGACCGTAGGACTGTCTGCTGCCTGCCCAGGGAGGGGATGGGGAGTTGTGGAGAAGAAAAAATGACCTGATGTGGTGGGAGGGGGAAGGGACCTTGAATAAGGATATACAGGGATGGAAAAAAAAATTCAGAGGGAAAGCTGAACACAAAGTAAATATATGTGTAGCAATCTTATTTGCATTGTCGCCCTTGATAAGTCATGCTTATGATTTTTATCTTCTTTATAGTTATTGTTAACTTATCAGCATTTTAAATTCATTTTACTGTTTTTCTTGATAAATACAAAATAAATAAAGAAGAAGGAAAAAAATTGAATTATGTATAATTCTTTGTACTCACCAAAATAGGATAAATAATGGAATTTTTTTGAATTTGTCAATTGTTAATGAATTGTACATTACTCATGTAATTATTGTTTATATATATTGTATATAATTATTTTACCTATTGTATATTGAAGAGAGTAAACTTAGCTCAAGAAATGTCATTTTGTATTCTAGTAGCCATAGAGATAAAATAGAGTTCAGTTCCACATTCCTGGCAGGGGCTTGCCCAGTTCTAGGAGAGAATGAGCTGGCCACCTGGATGATCCAGGTGGGGTCCAGGACTAAAAGGAGTCTTCCATTTTAGAGAACTGTGCAGAACTAAAGCAGGCAGAGACCTGAGAAAGAGTCCCTCACTCAGTTCCCAGAGACTATTGCTAGAACAGAATCCATACCACTCTGACCCTGCTTCCTTACCACCAAATGCTCTAGTCTAAATACACCACCATCATTCCTGGGCCCCAGATTCAAAAAGAAATTCCTCAGATTAGCTGTCAGCACACAACCTTGCACTAGAGTAACCCCAAATTGTGGTTTTTCCCTTTAAAAGTGGCTGTTAAGCTCCCCTCAGGAGCCCCTCCTGGTCTTGCTATGGCAAGAGCTGGACTGGGTTCCCTGCCATGGCTTGTATTTACCTAAATAAACCTTGCTGTTGCATTCTGGACTTCTCCAGTCTTTGGTGGTCTCTTGTGGGTATTTAGGCACAACATTATGGTTTTTCGTATGTCAGTTATAACCTTTTTTATTTTGATACAAAAGGAAATATGTTATATATGTAATAAAACCAGCCTTCAATATCAGAGAAAAGATATGCGCTGGTGATATGATATATATGTAATAAAACCAGTCTGGAATATCAGAGAATAGATCCACCTACAGTCAATCCAGGAGAGTCAGAGAGTGGTAACTCTCACCTTTAATCCCAGCATGGAGAAAGACAGGGAGTGGTGACCTGTGCCTTTAATCACATAACTCCAGAGACAGATCTTTCTATGTTTCTGTGAGTTCAAGGGTAACTACCAAACAGTAATAGCCCACACGTTTAATCTTAACCTGGATATGAAACAACTAGGTGAAGAAGGTTTTTAAGGCAGGTGTAGAAAGACAGATTCATTGTGTATGAGCGACTGAGGAAGCTGGACAATAGTTGGGTGAGATCTGACTGAGGTCTGTTTTCCTCTCTTTGATATTCCAGCCTTTCCCTAATATCTGGCTCTGAGTTTTATTCATTACAAACAGAATTTGTGCAACAATAAAGTAATAATTATACCTTGCTACAATATAAACAGCATATGTTCAAGATACAAAATAAATCAGGTTTAAATTACTCACATGATAATTTGATTCAGGGGACACATCAAAGAAAACACATAAACAAGAAGGGGAGAGTTTTTCATATCAGCAGCATCTCCCTTATCACCAAGGCAATGAGTGTAGATGCTGGTTACCTGGTCTACATGGGTATGTTACTGAATGTATTACCACCATAATCAACATGTTTATAAGCATCAGAACCCTGCTCAATATTGAGAATATTAGGAAGACCTTTCCTACCTAAGAGGAAACACCTTAATTCTCCCAGCTCCTTAATATTAAATTTTCTTTTTTAGAATAACTTTAGGTTCTCAGTAAAATTGGAAGATAATACAATTGCACTAACCTACTCATTAATATCTTACACCAACATAGTACATTTGTCAATGCTTTTCAAACCAATGTTGGTACACTGTTTAATAAACCAGATTTACTAGAATTTTATTTCTTTCCATAGACACTGTGTCTCATTTATTTGTCATTATCCACCCCTCACACACACATAAACACCCAGTCTCCTCAAGGCTGCAGCCACGTTCCATTATTACCTGCTTTCCCTGACCTTTTCCAGTCCTGAGTACTGGAGTGTCTTCAAGTTTTCTGTGTCTCCACAATGAGGAAACTCACCAAGTCAGAGTCCCTTCATTTCACCTTGTCAGGTAAAATACCATCTCTACATATGTCTCCACTATAACCTTAATCAGATACCTGAGGTTGTGTTTACCAGGTTTCTACATTATAAAATCACTATTTCTCTCATCCCAGAATCTATTAGTCTAAATTAAATCACAATGTTCTGCCATCATCAAGAAAGAGAAAGTTCCACTTCCTTCAGGAATATCTGTCTACACACACACACACACACACACACACACACACACACACAGCCTTTTGGAAGGAAGATCCACATCTTGTTTCTTCTCTAGTTATATATACATTTTGGGTTTTTTATAGGAATTATTAAATATTACACTATCTTTGTGTACAAATTGCTCCAGCCTCTTCAGTTTGGCCCCTGTGTTGTGAGCACAACTTTATTATTTTTGGGAGAGGAGAGATTCTCTTATGTGTTTGGGTCTATATCTTTATTTTCTTGTGTTTCTCATATAATTGCTTGGCTTAAAATAATATCTGTATACCTGTGACTGTCAGTTGAATAGCTCCTCTGAACTCCGGAAGTATTCTCTTCCTCCTCCTAATCTCTTGCATGTCTACATCAGAACCTGATCTTCCTCCCACTCCTCATTCAATCTCCCTACCTGTGGTGATTTGAATGAGAATGTTCCCCATAATCTCAGATGTTGTAAAACTTGATCCCCAGTTGATGGAGATATCTAAATGGATTTAGGAGGTATAACCAGCCTTGCTGTGGGAAGAATGGGATGAAACAGGCTTTTAGGTTTCACAAGCTTCAGGTTATTTCTAATGTACTTTCTGTTTCCTGTTTGTGGTTCAAGATGTGAGCCCTCAGCTAAAGTCAGAAGTTTCTGTCCCACCAGAAACTCTCAAATACCCAGCAACCACTTTCTGAGTAATTGACTCAGGGGTTTAATATTATAGTGAATGCTAGGCCGGTAGCTTAAGCATATTACTATCTAGCTCTCACACTTAAATTAACTCATAATTCTTATCTATGTTTAGCCACCTGGCTTAGTCCCTTTGCTCAGTTCAGCATTCTCATTTGCTTCCTCTGCATCTGGCTGGCATCTGCTTCTTTGCCTTTCCTCTTCCCAGAATTCTTCTACCCTGGTCACCCACCCCAACTTCCTGCCTAACTACTGCTAATCTCAAAATACTTTAGATTGATATGGATTTTGGGTTGTGATACAAATTTAACATTAATTTTGTTATACTGTATGTATATTTTTACTCCTGTTTAAGGTATTATGTTTATGTAACTCATTTAAAATTATAAGATATAATTAAGAAATTTGATTATAATCATCTATTATAATCAAACTTATAGTCATGTTAGTTAGGTTTTCTTTTTAGATCTACAAAGATATATTTTAATTAGATAGGTAATTTTCAGACACTTTAAAGATCTACAGAATATGGCATTTAAAATGTTTTAAGAACTTAGAATTTTTCTGAACAGTGAGACATGTCTGCTCCTGGCAGCACCAATCTACTTCAAGAGGATGGTGGGCATCAAACAAACTCTGTATGGACTTTACTTTCTCTGTGGCAAAAGTTAGCCATTGGACAAAAACTGTTCTAGCCTCGACTGCTTGACTGTATGCCATGTAAACCATAGGAAAGTGACCTCTGAACTTTGCCAGAACAAGCCAGATGGTCCTTCAGTTTCCTGCTTCACAGAGAAAACTGCCAGACATTCTACAGGACGGAAGGAGAAGCAATTGGCGAACTTTGCCAAAATGGATAGAACAGTTCTTCAAAATTCGTGCTTTCCTAAAAAGTAGCTCAGAGGATAACTTGTGAGTCATCATATGAGTATCCCAGACAGTGAACTTTAGCTCAGGCAAGACTAGTTGCAGATACTTTGACCCCTTCAGCCATCTTAGAAGCCCCCCTTGTTTCTATTCATATAATTCCCCAGCATTCTCACACAGCTGCCAAAGTGATTGTATTAAAAACCTAAGTTGGATTATGTTATCCTCCCTTAAGCTCTTTATTGATTTCCTGAAACAGCAAGACTGAAAGTTCTCTGGTCTCACCTGACAGTGGGAAATAGCACGCACATACGCATGCACATACGCACGCACATGTGCACACATACCACACCACACACACACACACCACATACATACACCACACACACCACACTTGCACACACATACATACACACCACACACACATACCACACATCACACACACATACCATACATCACACACCACACACACACACATACCACACATCACACACACATACATACCACACACATATATACCACACATCACACACACCCACACCACACACACCACATACACCACACATACATATACCACACATATACATACACACACAACATACATACATACCACACACCCACACATACACACCACACACACATTCATACCACACACACACACCACATACATACATACCACACATACACACCACACCTGCACACACACACACATACCACACATACACACCACATACATACACACCACACATACACATACCACACATCACACACACATACACACCACATACACATATACCAGACACCACACATATCACACCAAACACACACACATGTATCACACATCACACACCAAACACATACACACACCACACATACCCACACCCATACCACATACACACACACCACACACACACATATACCCACACACATACACACACAGTGTTATTCTCTAGGTCAATTACCTAGCAGTGTCCACCTTGCTGAGCCTGTGGTGCTGAATTCTGCGATCTTTACCGTGTTCACTATGTAGGCTGTGCCTTTACCCCAAATGTTCTCAGCCCTCTTGCTGGACTCACATGTACCACCTTGCTTCAGTACTTGACTTAAATGTTATACTCTTAGATTTCTTTCTCTACTTTCATTGGTAACTTAAATTCTCTCCTTACTCTTCATAAGCAAGTTACTGAGTGCTTTTTCAAGTCCAAAATTTTCCTGCACACTATTGGTTCTGTAAGCAAGCCAGAATCAGCCAGAAGCTGATAGGTCCCTGAGCCACACCTTTGAAAGGGACTTCGGGGTCTCTGAGTTTTATGTGTAGCCAAGCTCTTCTGAAGAGAGAAGTATTAAGAGTGTATTTCTTCTTAATACACTTAATTTCTTCTCAGTTCCTGTCAGTGGTCAGCAGCTGCTGCTGTGCTTTATACGGGAAGTTACAGCAGCGCATCAAACCACTGTGAGCTCTCCCACTTTGCTACACCATTTGTGGGAAAAGGTCTTGGCCTGAGTCTAAAAGAAAAATACACAAGATAGATCTGAGACATCTTATCATACTAAATGAGAGAACAAAAAAAATCCTTTCCAAAACTACTAAAGCTATATCACACAATTCTGGACCAATTTATGAACATTTTCATGACCAAATGGGCGTCATAGCAATAACACTATCTCAGCATTGTAACAGTAAAACAGCTCTAATGATTGAGATACGTATGTCCCTCTGATGCTTTAGGTATTCAGTAGGTTGACTTCTCAATAGACTAAATCACTACTTTGAATAGTGGCAATTAGAGGAACATAACTGGTATTTGTTTTACCATTTCTTGTATAAACTGGACTAAACTGCTGGGCAGACAAATGACAGATGTAAGTGCCTCTCTGCTTACCATTATTTTGGCTAGCTGATTAAAAAAAAAAACCGCAGTAGTAATAGATTATTAGAATACAATAATACAATAATATTACCACTTTGAAACCTCAAGGAATTAAAAATCCCTAACGTTGCTTATAAGTGCCGAGTGCCAGGAGTGGGGTGGTGGGCACTATGCTAGCCTGAATGAGAATGATTCTCATTCTCATTCAGTAGGAGACTATGAGTAGGAGACTGCACAGTATATTTGAAGGAGGTGTATCACTGGGGGTGTGCTATCAGGTTTTAAAAGCCCATGCCAGCCCAGAATGCCTCTCTCTCTCTCTCTCTCTCTCTCTCTCTCTCTCTCTCTCTCTCTCTCTCTCTCTCTCTCTCTCTCTGTGTGTGTGTGTGTGTGTGTGTGTGTGTCTTTCTCTCTGTCCCCCCCCTCCTCTGCCTACCTGCTGCCTTGCTCCCTACATAATGGTCATAGACTAACCCTCCATGTAAGCATGCTTCCAGTTAAATGCTTTCTTTTGCAAGTAGCTTTTGGTCATGGTATTTTATCACAGCAATAGCAACTCTGGACAGTCATCCAGACAGTCATGATGTTCATTACAAGATTAACCCTCGACACTCATACTGACCATATCTCCATGTGGCAGAAGTAACCTACAAAATCCTTACATAAATTCAAACTGTGAGTCCAGTCGCTTTGACAGTCTAACCACCATTTTCAAGAATGAAGCAACAGAAGGTATCTAAAGACAGCACAATGACTCAGATGACAAACCCAGCTCTGTTACGAACTATAGGAATAAGGGGATCCAGTGGGAAGTTACAGCAGGATGAGTTGGCATTTAGGGAGATAAATTAAGGAAGATAGAATTATTGTCAAGCATTGGAAAAAGTGTGACCGAATATAGTGAAATAAAATCAATGAAAGATATAAATAATTAAACAATGACAATATTAGAAATATGTGATTATTTACATGATATGGGCATATGAATGGCTCTTCCAATCAGGATACCAAATCCAAAATTCATAATAGATAAATGTAATAAACTTGAATGCACATAATTTTTTTTCTTTTTTATTTATGTTTATTATTTGGTGATTTTACATCATGCACCCCATCAAACTCAGTTATCAGGCCTCTCCGACTCATACCCACTCTTATGATCCCCCAGTAACAAAACCACCCATTCATGCTGCTCCTTTACTTACTGGAGCACGTGGAGGTTGGAGGACCACCTGGCAGCTCTCCTCCTCCCCCAAGTAGGTCCTGGAAATTAACTCATCATTATACCTGTTATCAAGTCCCGTGACCCTCTGTGGCCAGACCTTAAAGAAAACAAGTCTTTCCTCACCGACACCCCTGCCAGAGGCCATCAATTCACAAGTAAGGCACTGTGTCATTTAGCTGTGTTCTAGCCTTGAGCTCCTGTATACAATGACTCTTTTTTTTAAGTATACTCATTTTGTCACTAGAAGTCCAATGTGCTATCTATTGTGCCACAGAGCCACTGCATATTAATTTTTAACTTCTGTGTCAAAAATCCAAAACATTAAGAAATGAACAACAAATTGGACAAAATATTTGTGACATATATCACAAAATAAAGGTTTTTGATGATTAAAGAATTCTAAATTTCTTAAAAATCAGTATTACAAAATCCACCAAAAATGGATAAAATTGCAAAGGTCAGTTTTCAAAAAGGTAAGGACAAGAAGAAACAGTGAAGGAAATGCATTCTGGAAATGTGTGTTCTCAGATGATGGATGACGGGAGGAAGGAGGGAAGAGGAGGAAGAAGAGGGGCAAAGTAGCACATCTATTAAAATAAAATAAAAGACTAATTGATCACACGGGTGACATCAAGTTACAATTCAAACAAAAACCTTTTAAAAACAAATATGCATGAAATAATGGAAAGTTGACAATTAATATTTCACAAATAACAAGTATTTCTAGCTTGATGGTATTTACATTTTAAAAATCATACTTAAATATCTATAGATAAAATTCTATGTCTGAGATTTTTTTTCTTATTTTAGTATGGGAGACAAAGACAGATGAGATAGAAAAAAGCGTGAAAAGGTAGTTGAGTATTGAATACATACATGTTGGCTCATAAATTCATTCTATCTACTTTATTAAGTACTCAAAAATAATAAAATGAAGGCTGGAGAGAGAACTCAGCAGTTGAGAGGGACCCAAAGTGGCGGCTCCCAGCTGCCTCTAACTGCAGTTCAGGGGCCGAGGCTCTTTTCTGACGGTCACTGTCACTGTACACGCATGTTACACATATAAGCAAGTATGCACACACTCACATATAAAATGAAATAAAATTTTAAAGTAATAAAGTAGAAGGTGAAGGGTCAGCAAGGTGGCTCAGAGGATCATGGGACTTGATAACAGGCATGATGATGAGTTAATTTCCGGGACCTACTTGGGGGGAGGAGGAGAGAGCTGCCAGGTGGTCCTCCAACCTCCATGTGTGTACCCTAACACACACCCCAAAATAAATGAATGCAACTTAAAAATTAATCCCTAAAAATAGTAAAACTAAAATAAAATCCTAATAACAACTAAAAATTTTTCTTTTATATATGGCTAAC
The DNA here is from genome assembly GCA_004025045.1 of Sigmodon hispidus. Taxonomy (NCBI): domain Eukaryota; kingdom Metazoa; phylum Chordata; class Mammalia; order Rodentia; family Cricetidae; genus Sigmodon; species Sigmodon hispidus. Next base: position 105,015 of record PVIH01006207.1, on the reverse strand, counting down.
CCTCAGGAAAATGCATTTGTTTTGAATAAGTAGTTAATAAAATATAATTTTATTTTAAATTTTACGAGTGCAAGCACATTTCTGTAATCCCAGACTTAAGCAGAAATTTGAGACCAGCAGTATTGTGAGTTCAAATTCAGCTTGGGTTACATAGCAAACCCCTGTCTCAAACACAGAGAACAGAAAATACACACTTCAGAGTTAATTGCTTCAATTCAAACTTGGCTTCCTTGGAGTAATGACCTAAGCAAACTCCTTTTCAGGTTCTGATCTGCAAATTAAATAATAAGAATAGCCTAATTGGATTGTCAAGAGCATGGTGTCCAGGTCACCTTGCAGGTGGTTGGCTCAGTTGGTAAATCTTGCCTTGGCTGTTGGTCCAGTGGAGAAGTGGCACAAAGGCCTGAGAAGCCTGTTCTTTCCTGCCTCAGAAAAAGACCAGCTAGTGCTGACAGAGGTAATGCATGCTAACTGCATTTTAAAGCCACAGGAGTTGGGAGTAATTCATTTATTAGCATACATATAAAAATATGTGAACATTAAAATTCACTGGAAAATATAAATTCAGCTGTAACATTTTGTCCTGACTTACATAAGTCTCAGAAAAGTATCCTAAAATGAGCTGCAAAGTAGCTCCACTGCGTCAGTGGTGGTCATAATTAATACAGAAATCAATTAACACAGCTCAGTAGATGTTAGCTCTCAAATCATGCTCTCTTCAATATAATATTCAGTAAGAGGGAAAAAAGAGTGCACTTGAAACAATACATTTTTACTTAAAACTACCTAATATAAACAGTAAGATAAAATGTGGATTGTCATCAAAAACAACTGTTCCTGGCAAGTGTATTTTAGGCTTATGGTCAGCTTTTGCTCAAATGATCCTGGTATTTCTGTTGGAGCCATCTGGCAATATGATTTCCAAACATACATTAGAAGTTGCAGTATGGAACTTAGCACGGAGCTATGCAAATAAGGTCAGGGATAGTTAAAGCTATAAACTATAATTGATGAAGACTCCAGCGGAACAGAAGGGCTTCTATTTGCCAAGCACTGTGCTAACGGCTTAAAACAGAAAACTCAATCAAATGTGCATTTTAAGACAACTCAGAATCTGAGAACTTTGTTGAAGTATTAAAGGATAGATACAGGGATTTATCAATTCCAAAAATATGGAACAGGATGAAAAGCATGAGCAAAGAACATGACCTAAGAAGACAGGAACTGGACAAGACAGCCTTCCCCAGCCAATTAGCAACATTACCAAGGTTGCTTTAGACTTACCTTCCATGAACTGTTTGTTGAGTGGGTTCAGTCACATCTGGTACTTCCAACGATTGTATAATCTGCACTGGAAAAAACTGATACAAAAAATATGTAATAAATCACACTATAATTAAAATTTTAAACCTTTAATATTTAAAAAATAGAAAGTCAGGCATAATGTCTCAGACCTATAATCTTAGCATAGGAAGTTGAGGCATTAGAATTGCCACAGGTGAAATAGAACAGTGAGCTTCAGGATGAGGACAAAACCCAAACATACACACATGTGAACACATCTGATAAGAAACTATTTAGAAGATGCATATATCCTATCTCTATCTATCTGTCTAAGAGATAACCTAGAGAAAAATCTATAGGAATAAATGCAAATAGCTCATGCATATTATAATTCATGCAAAGGATATTAAAAATGTCAACAGAATAAGGCACAATTTCTTCCCTTGCTCTTCATTTAATATAGTGGTTTCAGCCTGTAGATTGAAATCCCTTTGGATGAGTCAAATGACCCTTTCACAGGGGTGGCATATCAGATATCCTGCATATCAGCCCTTTACATCACAATTCATAACAGTAGCAAAATTACAGTTATGAAATATCCACAAAATAATTTTATGCTTGGAGTCACCACACAAGGAACTGTATTAATGAATGACAGCATTAGGAAGTGTGTTATTCTTCCTTTGTTTGTATGTATGTGAGGGGAGAGGTTGTTTCTTTTTTTTCAAATTATCTTCAAACTATATTTGTCATACTCTGGGATAAAATTCACTGGCATCTTAATTGGGTTACTCTTAAAATATATACTATTTTTCTGTACAATTGAGTCCTTCTACTCAAAGAACAAAGAACATCTTCCAACTCAATTCAATTTCTGGCCTTGTTTTTATTTTTTTGAAGTTTATAGACCTATTGCACTAATTCTAGTTAGCATATAATGAAAACCCAAAGACAGGTATTGGGGAAAAGTTGGAATATCAGAAAGAGGAAACAGACTACAGTCAGTTCTCCCAGTCAACTTCTCAGGCCAAACAGGATAAATGCTATTTTCAAGGGTCTTCAGCCTGACTGGTTGCTTCTACTGAATGAATGAATGAATCTCTGCCTTCTCCTGCTTTAAATATCTATCTTCTCTGCCCAGTTGTTTCACTTCCTGCTTTGACTCTGTATCATAATCCTAGAATAGGATTGAAGGTGTGAGCTACTACTGCTTGGCTGTTATGCCTTGAACTCACAGAAATCCTGAAAGATCTCTGTCTCATGAGTGATGGGAATAAAGGTTGAGTCACCACTCTCTTATCTTCAAGGTTTGATTGTAGGTGATTCTGTTCTCTGGTATTCCAGGGCTGATTTTATTAAACATATCACCACATAGACCTGCCACTCATTCTCAGACCACAGGTGAGTGTGGAGTTGGCTACTGAGATTGAGGGAAAGAGTCCCAGCCAATCAGAGCAATGGTGCCAGTGCCAGTATCTGGGTAGGAATGGATGTTTGTCCATCTGCATCAACAAATAACAGCCTAAGATTGGGTTTTGGGTTCAGGAGAAAGGAAGCACCCCACCAGAGTGGTGACTGTGGTAAAGGGCCTGAAATCAAAAGCAACACTTGCTTTTTCCTAAAATAAATCAACCAATTGGGAGTCAACTTGTTGTCAAAAAATCTTACATGTTGCACCCACTTTGCCTGATCATGTCTTTTAGAGTCAGTGCACTTAGCTGTCTTTCTACACTAGTTCAAGAAGCTGTGTTATTACAAGAGAAAGTGGCAACGTGGCTCATATTAGTTTTGTATTCTACGTTGAGCACAATTCCATTGTCAAAGAACCCATGTCTGCTCCTGCTCACTCTCCTCTCACTTCATCTGGATCAAAGTCTCTCAAAGGAGAAACACATTACAGGCAAACATTCAAGCATTTCTCCCTAGAGAGAGCATAGAAGAATAGTCCATAAACATCACTTTCTGAGGAAACGTTTGCCTGTCTAGCTGTACCAGAAAGAAGCCTTTGCTTAAGGGCATGCAATTAAACTTACTATAAGATTTCAGCTAGGAAGAAATAGCCTTTCCGGATCTGATTCTTCCCACCCACAAGACAACGTTCCAGTTCCATATGCATAAGACTCCTTGTAACCAAGGACCTGACATGCCCCGCCCCCTTTTTGGTTGGAACACAAGGATCAGCCTCCCAGAAGGACACCTTGTAACTGATTAAACACATATAAAAGACAGAAGATATGACCTGTTTATAAGCAATTTAAATATGTGCAACCAAAAGCTACACGGCACCTTTAATATACCTGTCCTCATTTCACAGTTTTGCTGCTTATTGCTTGAACCATAAATGCGGAGAGCCCAGAACAGGAGCAATCCAGCAAATGCCAAATGCGAAGCTTGTCTTTTCCCAGCAGGGGCCTGGGCAGCTCCCAGCACGAGGTTCTGGCTCTCCATGATGTAAAAAGCCTGCTACTGTCTGACTTTCCCGCTGATACTGCAGCTTCTTACATTCAAGATAAGCGATTCCTATGTTGTTATTTTCTCACACGAATTGTAAGAAACAGTTGATGTGAATTTGGCTCAACCTAGCTATCTGAAATAACTAAAGAAATGGTACCTCTGTCCCTGGAATTACAAAGGGCGTGTATTTAAATATTAGGCTATAATACTGTCCTTTAAAGATCGTGTTATATGTCCCAGATATATTGTGCCTACAATTAATGGCCTTGCTTTTCCTCAACACTTCTAGAATACAGGTTATGCTAATTGGATAACATATACTCTTGTAAAAACATATTCATAACACATAAGTACAAAACATTACTTATTTCCATACATTCCTCTATTTTTAATTATTAAGGTTTATGCCGTTCTGGAGTTCTGTTCAGAATGTATCTCTTATTGCAGTGCTCACCTTTCATTTCCTCTCTTGTTCCTCCTCTTATCATGTGAAGTCCTTTGCTAGGCCCTAGATTAATTTTCTCTGTTATGAGTATATGTACTTCATGGAGAACATTACATTGTCTATTACACTCACATTGACTTGACCCTGAAGATATTTATGGGGAACCCAGGATGTCTTCAGGTATCTGGAGGGAAGGCAGAGCAGGAAAGAAAGAAAAAAACACATATGCAACAGGAAATATAAAGGAATTTTTAGAGAAAAACTCATTTTATGGGAATGTACAGTTAAGGAGAGGGTTTGGAGGAAGGGGTCTTAACAAGCTAACAGTATTAAGAGTACATGCTACAAACAGCCAGGAGCTTGTGGGGACAGAAGGACCAGCACCAAAGACACCAGCTCGGAGGAGCCAAAAGGTGCTGCTCTTGGACCTCATCACCCTGAACAACCTCAGCCTGATTTTATTGCCTCATTTGTACCCTCTGGCAAGAAAGTATCTAAGTCCATGGAGCCTTGAACAGGGAATGTGAATGATCATTGATGTGTTTGTCTGTCCCAACCAGCGGGATGAGAAAACAGGGACCCTTGACCCAAAGGGGAGAAATAAGAGGAGCAAGAGACAGGAAGAATGAGCAGCAAGACAGTATTCTAATTTTATTTTATTTTTTATTTTATTTTTGGATGATTTTATTTTTCTCAGGGGGTTTATATAGTAAAAAGGAGGTCCGCGGAGCAGAGAGTCACATAGAAAAGGATCACAGAATCTCTTTAGGTTGTTTGCACAGATGTTCTAGATGAACCAATTCCTTGCAGCCCAGGGTATGTCACATAGTTTCTGGTAAAAGGCTAACTTTCATAAAAAGAAACAGAGGTCCATAAATATGATGTCTAAGCTAATATGGCTTGGCTATTATGGGGGACAGGGAGTAGAGACCTATAAAGTTAAAATGACTAACTAAAAAATGGCTAAGCTAATATGACTATACTAAAGCTTGTACAGGCTTTGGCTCCCGTCATTTGTCAGATTTCCATCTCTCTGACAAAATAGCTGAGATAATAAACTTGTAAAGAGATACAATTTATTTTGGCTTATAGTATTAGAAGATCTGCTCCTAGATAAATTGGCCCCATTGCTTTGACAGGACAGGACATCATCTTGGAGAGTGTGGTACAATGAAGACACTGATGACATGAGCAGGAAACAAAAGGAGGTAAGGCTGGAAGCTAAAAGCATATTTGGCTCTGGAAGCAATGGAAACACTACAAGGAACTAGAAGGGAAATCTCTTAGGCATTACTATATTACTATATATATATTGCTACATTATTATTATTATTATTATTATTATTATTATATTACTATAGGCAGAAAAGGACCAGACAGTGCACATCTGTAATGGTTAGGCTTTATTGGCAACTTGGCTAGATTTTGAAGGATTTAGGAGACACGTAAGACAGAACTTTGGGTATGTCTGTGACTTCCAGAGATGAGTTGAGGGGAAGATCACTATGACAATGGATGGTACCATCCATAGACTGGAACCTGAACCAAATACAAGAGGAGACCAAAGCAGCACCCGCATGTCCCCTTTCTCTCCTTCATCACCTCAACTTCAGCTGCTGTGCTGTGCTTTTTCCTGCAACACCCTCTCACCACAGTGGATTGACACCTCTGAAATGATGAGCTGAGATCAACCCTCATGCTTCTGTCAAGTATTTACACACATGACAGTAAAAATAACTCATATGCTTTCTTGCTATTCGCTATGCAGAACTCAGCATGGTTCCTGCACATCGTAGGTACATAATAAATTTTTATAAAATGAATGAACTACAAAATATCTACAGAAACAATTTCAATGATAAGAATGAACTCCAAGAGCTGGCTTTGAAAATGTCTCGAGGGCCTGTTTGTGAACACTTCAGACTGACAAAGGTAATTGCCAGCGGAGTCGAGAAGGCAGAACTGACACTAAGGTATAAATAGAGTCCCAAGCAAGGATAGCACACACACCTATGTTTGAAAAAAACAAAAACACGGGGCTGGAGAGATGGCTCAGGGGTTAAGAGCACCGTCTGCTCTTCCAGAGGACCCAGGTTCGATTCCCATCACCCACATGGCAGCTCACAACTGTCTGTGGTTCCAGTTCCAGGCAAGCACCAAGGCAAATAAATAAAAAAAAATAAAGTTTTTAAAAAAAAAGAAAAAAAAAGAAAAAACAAAAACACATGGATAGATGATTAGCCACAAAAGCAGGAAAAAAAAAAAAAACAAAACAAAACAAAAAAACAAAAAAACAAAAAAACAAACAGATCCTAGTTGAGGGGAATGTAATTATGCAAATGGTACCTAAAGGAAAAGAAATTCAAAAATAAACAGTATTTGTATTGGGAATGAGTCTGACTTGGGGCATCAGTTCTCTTTTTTCCTCTAAAGGAACTGATGCCCCATGTCAGACTTATTTTAAAATATAATATATAATTAAAATGCAGGTAAATGATTAATCATCATTTACAACCCTCTGGGTTACAGAGTTCTATATAATAGGCCTCCTGTGAAATAATAAGACTAAAGCTCTTACGTATTAAGAATTTTATGGAGAATTTTATACTTATTTCTAAGAAATTATCAACATCACAAGGTCTGTGAATGAAAACTGCACTCCAACTGCTCCTAAATGTCTATGGATGTACACGTCATAATGCTCACTCTGGCCTGCAAAATGCAATACTTTTAAAGAAGGCCTTTCAGAAAAGTATGGATCTAACTTTATATTTGTCGTAAGGAATGGTTGCCATCAGACCTAGAACAGCAGCATTGATACAGTGTTTATGTCTATGATGAGTTTCAGATAGTCCAGACTGGCATTGAATATACTAAGCTGCTGAAGATGGCCTCCAATTTCTGATCCTCTGTTTCTGCCTCCCAAATGCTAGTATGACAGACATCCACTACGATACCCAGTTTCTGTGGTACTAAGGATCAGACTCAGGGCTTCATGTATGCTAGGTGAATGCTCTACCAACTTCATGACATCCCTAGTTCAATGATCACATTGTTAACATACAGAATATACTGATAGATGACAAGACTAGGGAGATCCATGAATAAATATATCTACAGAATAATGTAATGGCCTGGTTATTGTTACCAAAGTTAGATATATTTTCAAGATATCTAAGCTTGTTTGGCTCAGATACATTTAATAGATAATGGTCCTCAAACCTGTCAAAGATCTGATGAAAATGGGATTTAAATTATTTGATAAGAAAGCTTACTATGACAATCAGAGACTCCCAGCTCCTAGCAATGACTCCCAAGGTCCCCCAAAAAGATATAGAACAACAGAACAGTTTCACCTGGATTGCTGATAATATTGACCACTGGGCAAGATGCCTCAATGCAACACCTGCTGCCAGAACCCAGACCAGAGTGTGGACAAGCAAAACACTGATAAAATAAGGGCAGGCTTCCTCAAGTCCCTGCTCCACAGGAAAAACTCATGAGCCTGCCAGCTGAAGACTGATGCTGTCCTGATACCTCTGCCTTCATTGCTATGAAGACCACAGGAGCCTGGCATTTTTGCATAGGTAATGAACTAGTCTGTCATTTTTAATAATTTTATAAGGTTCTTTGACTGCACTTTGGCTTACTCAGGTATAATTTATCCTTCTCAGATCTCTGATGGTATTGACAGCTGGCTAACTATAACTTTTGTTAACTTAGTAGCCACAGACAACCACGTTCTTCATCAAGGCTGCAACTACTTTGTTAGTTCATTAATTAATTAACAAGTTAAACATGTTTACCTTACTCACAAGCTTCATATTAAAAGATAAATTTTAAACATAATTTTCAATGACTTCTCAACAATAACGGCTTGTATCTCTGATAAGTGATTAAATAAAAAATTAGTAAAGTCTATGCAAGTTTCAGGGATCTAAAAAATGTTCTAAGATATGAAAATTTAACTTAATCATAACAGTTTAAATAAATTATTTATAGGTCTGAAAAAATCACTTAGGATATAAAATTTATATAAGATCTGAGGAAATGAGTATATATGAATTTTGAAGGTCTAAGACATATAAGGATCCAAGGATATAAAAACTTAAATTCTGAGAGTCTCAGAATGATTTAAGATATAAATACAAACTATGAAAATGTAAAAATGATTTAAAATATGAAAAATGCTTGAAATTTTTTCCCATCTATGATACTGTTATATTAAGATTTCAGAAGTTAAATGTTTAACATTAATAGAGTTTTGATGCACTAATAGAGCAATGACTACTCACTGTTTAAGTCACAAACAAGACTTTAGAATTCTCTTGATTGTCTTCTAAATACAACCTTAAAAATGTTTCTCATGAAGTCAAAAACATCTCTATACAATCTATATCTGGCTCGCTGGACAAAAGAAACATGTGCATGCTTTTTAACTCAAATCTATACCTTTTGCAAGAACTCAAAGATATGAGTCTACTCCTGCTGTTTTGCAAATACCTATTACCTGCTTTTTTCAATATAATTGATAATACTAATGTATCTGGCACTCCTGTCTTTTTATAAACTAAAAATTTATGTAGGCTTCAGAAAATTAAGAGAGTTCTAAAGCTTGGATCCACTTTTCACAGGTAAAAGGATTCTGGATAAATACAGCCTAGGTTTTCTTATCTATTTCTGAGAATGGTATCTCACTCTCTCCCAGTTTGGGGACTTCATAAATTTTAACTTCTGTTCCTAGTCTATATCTGTCTCCACAGGTTTCCACTTGGCTGACAGACACATCCAAGCATTAATTGCTGACTACAATCTGCTCCAAATGACTGTGCACTCTGAACTTTCTGAAAGCTGATATAGACTGATTCAGCCCATGCAAATTCTGAATCTTCAGCTGGCCAATGTATAAGATGCTTTAAATTCCCTCCTTGCATGGTCTAGCCTTCCAGTGCCCTGACAACAACATCCTAGTTCCAGCAGAAAGTAATTACAGAAGAGAAGACATCACCTTTGACCCCCTACCTCATGGAATGTTAGATTAAAAAAATTATCATAGAAAACCTGAGATAAAATAATAACTGGTCCTCATTCTTATTTTCAAGTTCCTTCTACGTAAGAAACTCTGTCAGTCATCAAAGGGTTTTTGACCCTTCTGCTTCTGCTATTGGCTCTTACATCATTGATAATTTGTTGCATCCCATTAAGCTGATGATGCTAAAATCCAAATGTCAGCCTCTCTGGACCAAACCCATCTCAAGGAGGGGAATGAGAAGGTCAAGCAGATGCCATCATAAGCTCCTCAGTCTTCTGTCAGAAATCAAGCCTTAGTTTCAGTTTCCTTAGACTGAGCAAGCAGTTTCTGAAAAAAACACTGAGCAATGGATAATCAATCTCCAACACCCTGGCAACAAGGACAAAGGGAACTACACATAACAGGCCTGAACCAGTTCCCACAGTATCTCAAGACAATAACCAATAAGAATAGAACCTGGGACTTGTCCAGACTTGTCCAAAAATGAAAAACTATAGTCCTGGCCAACCCCTGCTAACCTTAACCAATCAGGAACATATTTATATGATTGCCAGTGATGTACACCAAGCCTATATAGAATGACCTAAGTGCTTCTAGAATTCCTTTAGTTGTCTATAAAAGAAGTCTGTGAGCCTCTTTGGGGGTCACCATTTTGCCTTTGTATCAGGTGTGTGGCCCCAGCATACTGGTACTTTTACTCTCAAGATAATGAACACTCTTGCTGATTGCATATATGGATGATGGTCTTTTGTGGAACTTCTCCAGGACACTAACACAAAACACTCATATACATAAAATAAAATAAATACTTAAATGTTTATCTAAATTGTTCTATTAATAATAAAAATTAAGGAGTCAAATAGTAAAGTAAAAAAATCTGATAAGTCAGGAAATCAGTGGAGGAACGAACTGACCATCTCGTTTTTACAGTTCCCAGATGAAAAAAGGCCCAAGAATCTTCCTAAGCCTCTCTCTATTCCTTCCTATCATATCTTTGGTCCTCTAAAATCTCTATGATTAATTCCAGTCAGCTACTCATTGTCTCTACCCCATGATTCAAGGTTAACATTATTTACAGTCTCTGGAGTGTCACACTGCAATCAAATATCCCACAATAAAATACTGATTTTTTTAAATTTACAAACCTTCTGCCTTAGCTTCCCATGTGCTAAGATTACAAGTGGATACTTCCATACCCAGCATCTAGCTTTGCTTTTTCTCTCTTTCATTTCTATCTTTCTTCTATGGGTTTCTTTAAGCACCAAGCAGGCTTTGCCATAATGATTTTACCTGTTATTGCTACAGTACCAAAATTCTCAGAATAATTTGTGAATTGTAGAGATTTATTTCTCCCAGCTCTGGAGTTTAAAAAGTGAGATGGGCAGGTTTAGTTATCTGCTGAGGCTTTCTATAGCTCTACAGGGCAAAACCAGTAAAGGAAAGTTTCCCTGAAGAGCTTCCTATAAGAACACTGATTTTATCTCTGAGGGTGGGGTCTTCATGTCTTAATCACCTCTTAAAATCACCTGAACCATAGCACATGGCAACAAAACAGAACAAGCAGTTCTAAAACTCAAATATAAATCTTAGCTCATAGATGAAGGGAATCCTTACACTCCCAATGCTTCTGACCACTTAGAGAAAGACCCTATCTTCATATTGTTGCCACAAGCAAAGCAATGTGAAGACCTGCTGGTTTAGAGAATAGCAGCTCCAAGCTCATTCCTGAATTGGTTACTATGGCAATTCACACAAAGAACTGGTGTGACTACTATAATTACCTTAAGCTAAACAGAGCCCTTCTCTGAAGCAAGAGTTACGGTCAATCACACCAAGAATGTATTTGCTACACAGTGGGAGAAGGAGATGTGGATTGAAAAGAGGCAATCATTTGTCACTAGCTACTGTCTGCTTAGGTCATATAGCTCAGTTTCCTAGGCAGCCGAGAGTTTCTCCCTGTTGTATGTTACTGGTTTGAATTATGTAGATCTAAAATATATTAATGTGGCTGTGGTAGAAGTATAACACACTAAATTTGATTATTAAGATCAAGATGGGGGCTGGAGAGATGGTTCAGCAGATAAGAGCATTGACTTCTCTTCCAGAGGACCAGGGTTCGATTCCCAGCACCCACACAGCAGCTCACAACTGTCTATAGTTCCAGTTCCCAGTTCCAGACAAACACCAACGCTAAATAAATAAATAAATAAGTTTTTTTTTTTTTAAAAAAAAAAAAGCAACATGAAAGTTTCCTGTTGTACTAATTATGATAGAATGACTGATCCCAATTCCAGAGCTGGGTACCACTTTAACAAACTACACCTGGTTTTATGACTTTTTTCTCTTCTCTTTCTATAAATTGCTACTTATAATCAATAATGAAACTGAGATGCAGATAAGGGAGTGTTTTAACTGCATACAATTAAAAAGTAGAAATGAAATTGCCTGGGAATAAGTATGTCCAAATGTAAACAAGTTTCTCGGCAGGATATTAACTCTCTTGCCTCTATTTTGTTTTCATTTATAAGTAAGACTAATATTATGATCACATATACAAACCTTCAAGTCAAATGAATTAAATACAATTTGAGCAACGCCCTGGGTTCCCTAAGGGGAAGAGAGTTCCAGCTGTTAATCCTGCAGTGCATAGCAGCTGACTGAGCACTGGATTCTTGGTCGCCTTTTATGGTCTAACTTACACAGTGTACTCTCTTGAGAAGAATTCACAGAAAAGTGAGGACATCCAAGAGGAAAGTCAGTCATCAGTTCACCAGGAGGTATTTCCAGGAATCTGATCTTGGTATGCAACTACCATGTAATGACTGGCCTTCCTCCTCGAAAACAGGAAAAGCCCATCTTGTCTATACCCTGAGACTGAGGAGATGGTTTCTTAACAGCACGAGCACTCAGGAGTGACAAGCCAATGGCAGATAATAGAAAGGCATTAACCCTAATAATAAGGCATTTCTTCATGGCAGAGAAACAATATGGAGATCAAAGTTATACTTAAAAGGTTGACTTGATGAGCATAAAATTAAAATGAACTATAAAGTTTATCAGGTTCAAATAGCTCAGGATATATGTTCTTCAATATATTCACCCATATCTGCTAAAGCCTCTTACTAGTAAAGCGATGTGTTTGGTCACCTGTCAAATGTTGTCTCAATGAGTGGCCATTTTCTTTTAAATGCCCCATTATTTCTTTAGATGTAGATGAACATTATTGTTCTTTTTTAAAATATGTTTCAAAATGACATAGAATTATAACCCTCCCTCCAGCCTCTCTCTTTTCTCTCCCTACAATCACTCCCATGTCCCCCACACACACTCAAGATGAGGGCTTCTCCCTTGGTTATTGTTATTACATGTGTGCGTAAGCACAAACATCGTTACTCTTGAAAATCTTTTCACATTTATCTTTATAAACAGAACATGGTGGGAGGCAGTTTTCAAGATCCAGTAGCAATATGTATTACCCATTCTACACAAAGAGCTCAACTTTTAAAAGGTTAAACAGCAAAACTAAACCCCCTGTCTTTCCTACCTCTTCTCAACCCAGCAAAGCAGTTCCCTGACCAGCTCCATCTTTTGCTGTGGTTGCTGGTTAACTCCTACTCTTCTGTCTCTTGATATCTGTGTTTTGGGGACAGGCCAACTCTTCTCCTTCTCAGGCGTCTCCATCATTTTCTTTCCAAACTGAAGTCTTGCAATTGTTAAGTTGCTTACAGCTCTACTTCTCAGCATGAACCTGGGAGAGCAGGGCCTATAAATGAGGCCGACTGAAGTCATTCAAAGTCAGCTTTATTCAGAGCATCACACAACTTATACTCTTAGGGTTAAAAAGAATCACGTGAGTAAGGCATTTAATCACAAGGACAAGATACATGTTGCAAAATCATGTTTTCCATAGGACATATGAAAAACAACTATTGCATGAATCACTCCTCCGACAATGTGTAGCTCAGGCAAGCAAGCTGCTTTTTTTTTTTTTTTTCAAATTTGTGCTCCCAAAGTTAAATGTTAAATATTATACAAACTGTAATTAGCATACAATGAAAGCCCAGAGCCAGATATTGGGGAAAAACTGGAATATCAGAAAGAGGAAACAGACGACAGTCAGTTCTCACCCAGCCAACATCTCAGACTGAACAGAGTAAGTGCTGTCTTCAAGGGTCCTCAGCCTGACTGGTTGCTTCTACAGAATGAATGAATCTCTGCCTTCTCCTGCCTTAAATATCTTCCCTCCTGTTTTACCTTTTGATTCAACTCTGTATCATAATCCTAGAACAGGATTAAAGATGTGCGCTACTACTGCTTGGCTGTTAGGCCTTGAACTCACAGAAATCCAGAAAGATCTCTGCTCCTGAATGATGGAATTAAAGGTTGGGTCACTACTCTCTAACCTTCATGGCTTGACTTCATGATAATTCTGTTTTCAGATATTCCAGGGTGATTTTATTAAATATACAATATATCACCACATATCCCCTTTTGTGTCAAAAATAAAAAAGGTTATAACTAACATAAGAAAAACTATACATAATATGTACAATAATTATATATAATATATATAAGCAATAATTACATGAGTAATATCCAGTCCATTGACAACTGACAAATTCAAAAAATATTTCAAAAAATATCATTTATCCTATTTTGGTGAATCCAAAGGATTGTATCTAATTTACTTCTATCTAACTTGTATTACAAACTGAAAACTGTCTTTTGATGTCCCTCAAACTTATATACTTTAACTTCTAATTGAGTCTCTTTTCTAAAACTGTCACTAGAAAACTATAACTATAACAATCTCATCTACAACTCCCTCAGAGACCCAAGAATGAAATAATGTTAACTAAGTAAGTGGCATGGGCAAGCACACAACTTCAAAAAAAATGTGAAAAATAAAATACCTGGCTGTTTGGACAGTCACTCAAGGTTTCTCTGCAGCGTTGGAGCATCCATTTTTGGCCTACAGACCTAGTATATCTGACAAATTTCTCTGTGAAGCAGGATATTCTTAAAGACCATTCTACCTTGTCCTGGCAAGGTTTAACAGTTCTTTTTATGTGTGTCCTGCTTGACCATTTGGACATTCAATTGTCAGCAATTGAGGCAAGGGCATTTTCTTGCCCAGTGGCTAACTTTTGCCATGAAGAAAGTCAACTCCATATGTAGTTTCTTCAGTTCCCATCATCTTCTCTGAAGTAGATTGGTGCTGCCAAGAGCAGATATCTCATTATAAAAATAATAAGAATCTACATTACTAAAATATCTTAAATGTCACATACTATAGATCTCTGAACTGTTTGAAGACTTATTTATCTAAAGTATGTCTCTGTTTGACCTTGAAAACATATTTAATATATAATAAGTTTGATTGTAATGTCTAACTACTAACTTGAATTTCTTTAAATCCTAATTAGTTGGTAGTAATAACTTTCAAAGACGAGCAAACAATGTATTACATTGTTAGATGAACTATATAGATACAATACCTTGAACAACCATAGAAATATATGTACAGTAACAAAATTAATCTCAACTTTATATCAATATACACAATATGTATACAACATACAAAAAATTCAATTCAATATAAAATATTTAAAACTAGTAATTGCTTTTAAAAAGTAGAGTCAATAATCTACTTTTATACCCTATCATATCTGTATTCCCTTTTTTCTTTTTTTCAAACAAGAACCCTGAATCTAATCTCCCTTGTTTAGCTTTTTTCTTAACTATAACCAATAACAATTTGTAACCAATTACTCTGAACATTCATCCATAACTCATTGAAATGCCAAAAACCACCCACCCCACCTCTTGGGAATGTGGGCATTGTGTTCTTACATTTATTTCCTACTGTCTGGGGGTAATGGCATCTTCAAGGGATCCTGAAAAGAAAAATTTTGTTAATTGTCAAGTCCTGAAATAATTAGCTGTATTATTTGTTGTCCAGTCTCTGCATAACTGCAAAGTGCATGGATTGTCTCAAGTCCTGGCTAGGGTTGTCAATGAAGCCAGTTCATCTCAGCTAGCCACCTCAAAATTGTTCTGAGAAATTTGTAATACAAATCCAATCTTTGGTTGGTGTTTGTAAACCTAGTGGCTTTGTCATAGTCTATGTAAAATCATCATTGTGGGGCCCCATCTTCCTTTTGGATACTTCAAAGGTTGCAATTAGGCATTGTCATGGTTTATTGCAAACAACTGACAAGAGACTAAAACTAAACACAAGGCACAGTAAGCTGGATAAAGCCTTTTTTTCTACAATTAGTTAGTACTCTGTATGATTATTAATATTATGATAAAATATTTAAATGTATAACATATTTTGATATAAAATTTATATCTAATAAGATTAGTAGCAATAGAATAGTCCTTTAATTTTGATTGTTTTTCTGTCCCATATCAGTTGGCTCTTCTGAGATGATACAGAAATTTTGTATTTTCCTTTAATAAATAGGAAGCATAAGAAGGAAAGAGGCACACTCCAACTCCAAAGCCAGCTTTAATTTATAAGTAAACTGGAACTTCATCTATTCTCTTAAATAGAGAGATGTAATCATTAAGCAGTGAGACTTTACTCTGTAGGAAAGAAGCTGAAAAACTACTCTAAGAAAAGGTACCAAGCCACATCGCTAAACAAGATGGGTTGAGTTCAGATGAAGGAGTTAGCAAGTTATATGCCTGAGCCCTAGGTCAATCATCTGATCAGGGTAAAATTAATACAAGCCTGTGTGTGATTATTTGAGGCTAAGTGGGGGTGAGTGTGGATCAGAACCTTGGGGCCAGGCTGGAAAGTAAGGAATAGAAACATAATACAACAAGACTGGTTTTATTAAATGTAAAATATATCACCACATATACCTTTAGGATTACCTCCTGCTGATTAATGGAGTTTGGTATAGAAGGAACAGGTATAACATCTTTTTATAATTTCTTTGCTTGTTGCCAAGTGATGGAGAATATTTTTTATATCTTTACTATTAAAGTGATGTTTTTAAATGAAACTCTGAGCCCATTAATAATTTATCAACTTTATCATTACCTTGTGCTAGAGGGCCTGGCAGACCCATATGGGATTGGATATGTGTTATATAGAAGGGGTTATTCCTTTTCCTGACTGTTTCTTGTGAAAGAAAAAAACAATGGAGTTAGTTCTGACTCATCATTAATAAAATCAGCAGTTTCAATCTGTAAAATAACTCTTACTGCATACTGAGAGTCAGTGACTATGTTAAGAGGTTTGGTAAAAACCACTAATATCATCATGATAACATATAATTCTGACTTTAGAAGAGAATTATAAGGGCTTTGAGCCACTTTACTTACATTTTATGATTTGTAACCTGCCTTTGCTAATTTGTTTGTGTCAGTATTAAATGTAGGGGCTCCAGAAATTGCTGTATTCCATACAACATAAGGAAGAATCCAGTTAGTTCCCTTTATAAACTTAATTCATTTGCTTTGAGGATATCTGTTGTTAATCTCTCCCAAAAAGTTACTGCAAACTCTCTGCCAAGGTTTACTTTCTGCCCATAATTGGTCAATTTCTTCATTAGTTAAAGGTATGACAAATTTTGCTGGGTCCATTCAGGTTAACTGACAAAGTCTTAATTTTTCTTTAAAAATAAAAATGAGAAAATTTTTCCACATTATATCTTTAATTTCTTACTCAATTTATGTGGTAGAAATATCTGTTTTAATATAATATTTCCCTTTGCATTAAAATTCCTGTAAGAGAATGCATAGAGGGTAAAATAAACAGAATGCAATTAAGGTCTGGATCCACATGATCTACATGTGCATCCTCTAATTTCCTTTTCACCAAAGTCAATTCTCTCTCAGCTTCAGCTGACAATTCTCTTGGACTATATAGGTCCTTGTCACCATTTAAGGTTTTGAACAAATATCCCAATAGTGATCCATAAATTGGCATTGTCTCTTAGCAAACTTTGGAAATCATTAAGGTTTTGCAATCTGTCTCTCCTGATGTGTACCTTTGAGGGTCTAATTTTTATTGACCTAGTTTATATTCTAAATAATTAATAGAATCTCCTCTTTGTATTTTTTTAGGAGCAATTTGTAATCCCCAAGCAGGCAAAATTTTTTTTCATTTCTTCAAATATTCTTTCTAATGTATATATATTTGAGTTAGCCAACAAGACATTGTCCATGTAGTAGTAAATGATAGATTTCCAGAATTGGCTATAAATTACTTCTAACAGCTATTGTATAAAATATTAGCACAAAGTGGGGGCTTTTTATCATTCCCTGAAGTAGAACCCTACATTGATATCTCTTTACAGGCCAAGAATTATTATAATTGGGTATCGTAAAGGCAAACTTTTCTTTGTCCTGTTCTTGTAGAGGCAACATAAAGTATTTTAAGTCAATAACTATAATAGGCCATTCTATTAGGTAACAGAGAAGGTAAAGGAATTCCAGACTGTTGAGAGCCCATTGGCTGAATCACCTTGTTTACCACTCTTAGATCTGTTATCATTCTCAATTTCCCAGATTTCTTTCTGATAACAAATACAGGAGAATTTCAAGGGCTGGTTGACTCAATATGCTGAACATTTAGCTGCTCCTATACCAGCTGTTAAAAGCCTGCAATTTCTCTTTTCTTAAAGGCCATTGCTGAACCCATATAAGCTAATCATTTTAAAGGTTGCACTGTGGGTGTCTTTGAAAGATCAACAGCTGTTGTGTCTTGTTTCTGTACAGCCAGAATGGTTGGCAACTGTTTCTTATAATACCTTCTAATATTTTTCCCAGAAACATATGTAAGTTTATGGTTCATTTCTTAGATTGGAGAAATGTTATTCTGAGTATTCCATTGTTATAATAAGTCTTATCCTCATAAATTGATAGCAATGTTAGCCACATATTGCTTTAATTTTCTTCTTTGTCCTTCTGTCCCTATAATTCAAGTCATCTTGTACTGTGTTTTACGTAGGATAATGTCCCAGATCCCCCAAACTAAACATTTACCTCCTGAAGGGGCCAATTTGGATGCTAAGATTCTAGTAAAATTATTGTTACATCTGCCTGTCAGCAAACCTTCAGTGACATCATTTATTTGTATTTTTAACTTTGGCCTCTATTCATTTATAGAAGTTTGCCAGAATATTTACTTTATGGTTTTCCTGAATTTTTTGTTGTTCTCTTTTCTATAGCTTTCCTATTTGTCTAGAGCCATATGTTTTTTGTTTGTTTTGCTTTGTTTTTGTTTTTACACTGGGCTTTACTTTTTTTAATTGTTCTGGGAAGGTGTTTTCTCCATAATGATAGGATAAGACTGAACTATATTTAATACAGGGGCTTTTGATAGCCCCCTCAGAGTGTTTTCCAAAGGCAAAAAGTTACCTTGTCTGTCACTCCTTCTGCCTACTGGACAAGGGAGGGGATTCTCTTCACAGTATTCCTAACAAAGACATTGTTTCTAGGAACACCTTATTTACCACCTCTTTTTATGTGCCCTTGCCTTCCATATTTGTAACATATTTTGATTTTTCCTTAAACCTCTAGAAATAACCTCTTCTACCCAATTATCACTACAGTTATAAGATTCTAAATTAATTGTATCATGAATCCAATTCTCCAAGAGTGATGACTTTGCTTTTAAAGGCCTAATCATGCTTTTACAATGTGAGTTAGAATTTTCAAAAGCCAATTATTTACCTAGCTTCTAAATCTGGTACCATTCTATTTAATGATGCAGTTAATCTTTTCAAAAAAATCTTTAAAGGTTTCTTTTAGCCCTTGAATCACTTTTGTAAAAGATTCAGTTTGTTTTGTTATTTCTTCAATTTTATCTCCTGGATTCAAGGCTGCCATTTGGCATAAATCCAGGGTGTGTTTATCATATATTAATTGCTTTTCTACATTAGCATAATCTCTTTCCCCAGGAAGGTGGTCTTGGGAGATTTCTATGCCTCTATCTCTGTTTCTTTATCCTATTGCTTTAACTGCATCATCCCACCAAACAGCTCAGCCTCTAAAACAAGAATAACCATATCTAACCAGTCTTTAGGGATAATTTTGTATAACATTTTGTTTTTTCTTTTTTTACAAATGGTGAGTACATTCCTTGAATGAAGATTGCTTTCTTGAATCACTTTAAATCTAACATTTCTATTGGAGCTCAATTAGCTTCTGAAAACTTTTATCATTTCCACCCCCCCTTCTCAGGGAAACTCGTTGGTTTATTTAACACCTGAAAAGAGATGTTTCTATTAATTGTATTTGTTCTTTGACATTTTCATTCATATACATAAAGCATTTTGATTGTTATATTTCCCACCACCTCTCAATTCCATTTTTTACTGTTAATTTCCTACTCTGCTACTTTTTCAATTCCTTTAAAGTTACTGGATATGCTAATTTTGCTGTGTGGAAGCCTTAGGCTGTATTTGTGTAATCTTATAAGGCAATGTTACGATTGTCTTCTTCTCAATTGTTGAGATTGAAATTCTTCTCTCTGGGTGTGAATATCTCTGTGTTCTATCTTAACAGGCTTTTCTAAGACTTTTTTTCTTGGCATTCATATTAACTAACTTTTTAAATAATAAAACAGAAATAATCAAACAAATAATATTTATAATAAACATTATAATGATAATCTCATTTACATTATTTATCTTCTCCTTTACTGGTTCCAGTTTCAAATTGTCTAGGGTAATATCAAAGAAAGACTAATCAGCTTCCACTATGCTACTGTGGAAAAAAGTTCTCTCTCTGCCTTAAACAAATTTCCTGTTTTAAGAAATTCTAATTTATTCACCATACTTGTTGTCAATGACAGTTCAGATGACTGTGAAGCGGGGCAGCTACCTAGTGTGGCAGCAGCCCAAAACACAACCTACTAGGAGACAGAGGCTGCTATCCAAAAAACATACCCAGGAGAACATGAAAAAGAAACACATGTGATAGTCTATGCCTAAGGCTGGAGGCTAACTCCTAACAGAAAACCTAGACAGCCAGTAATTACTTCTCCGGCCATGTATACCATGGGTAGCTCTGGCCAGGAAGTAGCTTTTTTTTTGCAAATTTGTGCTCTCAAAGTTGAATGTTAAATATTATACAAACTTTAGTTAACATATAATGAAAACCAAGATTTCTGGGAAAAGCTGGAAGTCAGAGAGAGAGAAAACAGACCACAGTCAGTTCTAACCCAGCCAGCTTCTCAGGCCAAGCAGAGTTAAGTGCTAAGGGTCCTCAACCTAACTGGTCATTTCTAAAGAATGAATGAATATCTGCCTTCTCCTGCCTTAAATATCTTCCCTGCCCAGCTGTTTTACATCCTGGTTCAACTCTGTATCATAATCCTAGAGTTAGTATTAAAGGAATGAGCTACTACTGCTTGGCTGTTAGGCCTTGAACTCACAGAAATACAGAAAACTCTTTGTCTCCTGAGTGATGGGATTAAAGGTTGGGTCTCCACTCTCTGACCTTCATGGCTTGACTGTGGGTGATTCTGTTATCTGATATTTCAGGCTCATTTTATTAAATATCAATATATCACTACAGACAACAGTTCAAGTAAACCCCCTCCCATCTGCTGCACCTGGGAAGACCACAAAAACACATTCCAAGAATAACTCTATCTTTTGAAGAAACTATGCTCACAAGACTCTTGTCTTGTTTTCTTGGAGTTTTCTTTCAAGCATTTAGAATTCTCTCATGACTCTATTTTGGACTGTGCTCTGACTTCCAATTACTGGTTCCCATGGCTTCTGTCTCTTTTTTCCTCTGAATACTGCTGCCCTTGTAATTGTCTAGGAATGTTTTTATCTGAAACATTTAAAGGCTCCTTTCATTACACTCAGACTTAATGTGCAAATACCTTGGAACAGATGCTTTCCCAACTTTGATATTTGTACTAAATTTTGTCTTTACCTTTTATGACATTTCAACATGGTTCCCATCTTAGTCTTCATATGTAACTAAAGACTAATTGCTTGTTTTGTTATGTATGCTCATGAGAGAAACACTTAGAAACTGATAGCAATAGATACAAATTTTAACAGAATTTTTTCTTTTAAGCCCTGAATATATCTTTATTGGTATTCAGCCCTATATATATTTTCATTGGTGTGTATTCATAGAACAGTGGTTGCTTGCAGATTACCACAGCCTTAAATATGGTTTTGAAGGAAATTGAAAATCTGTCTACTGTAGGTCCTAGTCCAATGACAATATCAGACAGGTACTATATAGTTCATATTTATAGAAAATCATATGGGGAGATAAATTGTATTTCTTGATAGAAATTCTACTTATTCTTCATGCAGGGCTGACTCTGAAGCTCCTACTATGATTAGTCATATTTGAACACATTTCATCAAGGTCTCATCATGAGGTGCACTGGACAATAAAGGAAAAATACTAACTCAAAGCCTAGTTGGTTCCTAGTGATCAAACATTGTCAGCAAATGATCCTTTATAGTTTAGTTCTACATTTGTCCACACTTGATTCCCAGAAGATCCTTTTTACACATAAGTAAACATGATCAACAGAAGCCTCAGATTTAGCAAACCCTGGAAAAGCACCAGTTTATGAACCAAGGTTGGATTCTCATTATCCAATTTAAGTCATAGAGCAAATCACTAGATATGAGGTTTGAGTATGCTATTTGACTATCCAGCCCTGTCTTGTACATTTGCTCTTCCATTTGAAGCAAACAAATGAGAAAAAGGTGGCTGTCCATACAAAATTCAAGATGTATCAGCAGAAGAAAAAAAAATAGCACTAAGGAGCAGCATCTTGAATTTCAGGATAGTGTGGCTTATCAGTCAGGGTTCTCTAGATTAGCATAACATATAGAATTAACCTTTAATAATTATTAGAATTAACATATGGGATTTATTGGAATGATTTACAGACTGTGGTTGAGCTAATCCAACAATGGTTGCCTAAGAGTAGAAGGTTCAAGAATTCAGCTCATAATGCTGAATATCTCCCCTGGTCTTCATTATATGCCAGAATATGGAAGAAGTAGGCTTTACTGAAAGTGAAGAAATCGCTAACAAGGTGATATCAAGCAGGCAAAGAGTAAAAACTTCTCCCATGTACTTATGTTGGCTTCCAACAGAAGGCATGGTCCAGATTAGAGGTGGATCTTCCTACCTCAAAGATCTTCCCACTTTATATTAAGCAAAATCTCTCATGGATGTGCACCTCCATTTTTGAATTTTAGTTAACTACAGATGTAATGAAATTGACAACCAAGAATAACCATCACCAAAGGTCTATGTTAATTGTCAATTTGACAGAATCTAGATGGGCCTCTGGGCATGCCAATGGGAGGTTATTGTATTATGTTAAGGTGTTAAGACCTGCCCACTATGAATGGTGCCATTCCTTGGCCGGGATCTTGAGCTGTTTAGATGGAGAAGGGGAGTTAAGCAGTATGGAAACATCCTTTGTCCTGTTTCTAAATTATCTATTCAATCTGAATAGCTGCCTCCAGTTCCTCCTGCTTGACTTTCCCATCATGAGAGACTGTACCCTGAACCCTAAGTTGAAACAAACCCTCCTTCCTTAAATGGATCTAACCAGGTATTTATCCCAGCCACGGGCACAGGAACACAGGCACTGGGCATGCCTAGTAATCCTTACTGTAACATGCAGATTAGCTAGTCCCTCAACTTTTGACTCATACTTTCAGATGCAGTATGTGTCAATATTTTAACCCAGAAATTTCTTTTCTATGACTAATAGTAAGTTATATTATTAAATGTTTGTTTTCTGGCCTAAGAAATTTGCATACATTATTTAGTACAGAATGAACCTAGGATACAATCAGTACTGTCTCCATTTCTGAGATCCAGGATATGAGCTCGGAAAACCAAGGGTGATGGTTCATGTTTGAACTGAAGGAGACTGCAAACGTGAGAGCAGCTTGGTCTACACAGTGAGATCCCATCTCTTTAAAGATGTAGGAGAAGGAACAGTGAGGTCCTGTCCCTTGAAGGGGGCAGACGAAAGAGAGCATGAATAGACTCATATATAATTTATATAAGGTTGCACAGCTAATACAACACAGAAATCAGCCTCCAGAGTGACTGTGACATTTCTTGACTCCATTTCTGATGCCTCCATGACACTATATTCTCAGGGATTCTGTCTAAGAGAAACTACTACAGATGAGAAAAGATAAATGGTCCAGGATGCTATTTATGAGTATTCGCCCACCAAACTCAAGTATGCAATAAAATATCAATAAATTATATCAGCCTACATGTTTCTTCATTGATGGTAAATATACACATACTAAGTTGTTAGCTTAGAAAATGATAAAAGATTAATGACTTTTTTGAAAAGCTGTGAAAGTTGTAAGTTTGTGCAAAGCACCTGCCTGTGTTACAAAAACATGCACAGTCAAGTTTAATCAAACACATGAGGGCCTGTGTACACTGCTTCAAATCTATAAGGTTGTCAGTTTATCATTCAGGAAAAAAAATGAATATTTAATCTTTACAACCACTAAAAATAAATCTTTATATGTATTATTTGTCTACTATCAGGCTGAAGGGAGCTTTGGGCTAAATTATTTAATTTTAGTGATTCTCAGCACTGGATCACTCCATTAAATGGGAGAAGAGTTGCTAACCCAGGCTAAGAGAGCTTTAGTCAATGTACTTGGCACTGGGTTGTTTCCCTAGCTCAGGGCAAAAGTGAAGGGAACACAGAAAGTTGGAGTGAGAGAAGTCGACACCGTGGAGTAGGCCTGCTGATACAATGCCGGAAGTGTGTGGAAGAAGAGGAGACTGCAGATGTGGACACCAATCCACTCTTACCTGTGTGTGCACAATAGGGGTTATTGTAGATAAGGTCAATCCCTTCCCAAACCTAGATTTTCCTAGGCTTTCCCCTCTTTTCTTGTCTGGTACCTAGAGAGCTCGATTGGTTCCTAAGCATGGCCTTTTCTCTCATATCCCCTCTCCTCATTATCTTCAGGAATGTATCCTCAGCAAATACAGCCCTAAAATACCGAGAAGCTGAGGAGCAGCCCACCTGCACAGGAGTAATGATTAGAGCCCCGCATTTTAATTTGCATAATCCCTTTGCCTTTCCTGTTTCATAACGGTCTTTGATATTTTTTTTCTCCAAATGGCATGAGTTGGGAGGAAGAATTAAGCAAGCATCAAAGTTCTGGCTCCTGTGTTCTCAGCTATTACATTAATCTTTAAGATTTTCTCTCCCATTTATTAAATTCAGTGACTCATCCAACTTTATACACAAATCCATATCAAAGTTAATTAGAATTTTGGTAGTCTGTTTGTCTTTTCCTTTATTAATTCCTGGAAGCAGAAAGCAAGACCGTGAGTATAACTGTGGAAGAAAGAAAAAAGAAGTCAGCAGACACGGGCTGTCCATCAACAGCCAGCACTGTTGGCACAGTAGGAGTTAGAAGGGAGCCCAGGTCCCTTGGGCGAGGAGGACTAGCCCTCTACTCGACCCAGGGAATAGATTGGGCTTTTCTGAAGCTGAGTCTCTAAGATGGGTTGGAGCTTAGAAGCAAACAATGGAGAATATACCTGTTTGCTTTGTTCTTCATTCATGATCAGGTGAATTGATTATTTCCCTCCTTTCTGAAAAGTGTGTGTGTGTGTTGTGTGTGTGTGTGTGTGTGTGTGTGTGTGTGTGTGCATAAAAAAAGAAGTGTAGGAAGCAAACTGGATCTAGACTGGAATCAAGACAGCAGGACAGAGTGAACTTGGACACAAAATAAGCCAAGCACACTGGTAGCACACTGGTAAGGCAGGCTGGGCACAGTACACTCAGTGAGAAACTGAGAGTCGCTGTTCTAGCAGTGGGGTTTTACTGCATATTGATTTTGCTCTAGGAGGGGTGTGGAAATCACATAAAACAAACAGAAAACTAATTTTCTTCCCAAACTGCTCTTGAAATGTGTTGGGAACTCTTCCAATGTATTTTCTTATTTAAAAATATTACTTGCATTCATAACATCCTGCAGTCTAAAGAAAACACAAAGGGACGGTAAGAAATACCAGGCTCTACACACAAGCTGAAGTCGCTCAGACAAACCACATTTGAGTTTTAGGGAACAGTGCATTCATTTTACACTCATACATTGAAACTATCTTTTTAAAAAATAAAGTTGTGTAATGACATGTTGTGTGGAAGGCCGCCATTTTGAGCTCTGGAAGTGAGGGAGCCTCTAAAGGTAATATATGGCTTATCCCAGACTGGAAGGCTGATGTAGACATGCCAGATCCTTGCAAAACATTTTTCCAACCCAAGTTCTGGGAGCACCTTCTAATTCAGGAGTCTCAGATTCACCTCTTCATATGTGTCCCCACTCTTCATTAACTGCCCCCATCTCCAGCTCAACAATGGTTCTGCTGCTACCATAGGACCAGCAGTGGACATCCCAGAGGCAAGGCCCAGGTTCCCAGGCCAGTCTGGGAAGGCAGATGGAGTAGAGCCACCTCCCTCTGCTTTGGCCCAGCTGTGCCTGACACCTTGGCAGATGAATCAGATCAACTGGTACTCAGGACGGTTCTGTAGCTGGCCCCTTTACAGGGTTCAAACAGTTTGAAATTCACAGAGAAATTCTGGGCTTTGGGAGTTTATAACTTTGTGTCACTTCCAGTTTGCCCTCCTGTGGGTGAATAGAAATGTAATCTTGTAGGTTTCTGCCCCAGTGTCTACCTGCTGCCATGCACCCACCACCACTACTATTATAGACTCTCTTTAAAATCTTAAGGTAAATATATTTTCTTCTGAAGGTTGTGCTTAGTCAAGGGACTTTATCGAAGCAACACTTAACACTTCACAGTTCACACTGCTGAATGCATGTCCTTGTGGAAGCCCTACCACATTTTATCCCCACCATTCAGGCCTTTTGAGATACCTGCCAGCCTTCCTCCTTTGACCACTGCACCCCCAGCTGCTACAGTTTGCATCCCTGTCCTTTCCCGGGCTCTCCTCAGCTGATCTCAAGGAATTATTTTAGTTTTGCAGTGCAATAAAAATTTGCTATATTCCAGTGAGCTATTATTTTCTTTGATTCAATATGTATACACACACAATGAAACAGGATTCACTACATCGACTCACAGGATATACAGCTGGGTAGTTTTTAAAAAAAAAAAAAAAAAAAAAAATGGCCTCCTTCAGACTGGAGAGGCTGAGAACCAGATAGCTCTTCAGTGCATGAATCTGGGTACCTTAGCAATCTCAGTCTGGTGCTGCAGAAGACTCTGGACATTGGTTGGGACCTGGAGAAGCTGGAGTTTGATGTCATTGAGGGACAGCAGCAGTGCCGGGGGTGGGAGCAGTGGTAGTGATAGACATTGCACTGATCACCTCTTTCTAAGCACAGTGATTCAAGAGCATCTGGACCACAAAGAAGTGGGGGGGGGCGGTTGCAGAGGGAGTCTTACCTTCCATTCGGTGGGGTGGTTATCATGCCCACTGGTGCCTCAACTCCCTGACTGGGAAACCATGACTCCTACATCAATAGAGTAAAGGCTTGTTGACAGAGAATTCATTAACAAGAGAAGTTAATTGCGTACACTTACTTAGTGCTTAGAATATTCTAGATATGCCTAACTTACATTGTCTTTCAATGTAAGAATGAGCTTGTGAGACCTCCTGATGCCAACCAGAGACTTTCCAAGACAGGTATTTGTATCTCTTTCTGCCAGAGTTCTGGCTCCACCTTCCCAGCAGGGGATCCATGCTCTATGAGGTTGGTACCTGGCTCCTAGAATACTCTAGGCACTCCTAGATTATTAGATAATATAAAGCTTTAGTGTCCTCAGGCAGACAACAGGCCAATTCATGTGTTAACGTATGCTATAATGGCAATGAAAGTAGTAGTATGTTGTGAGCCATTTTCTTAAGTCTCTCTTTAGTATTAATCATTATTAAGTAAGTTTGTTTCCCTACCTCCACCTTCATGACTCGCTCGAAACAAACTCCGGACATTTTATTATTTATTTCATATATGAGTACTTCAGTGTCGGTGCTAGTTAAAAATATACTCCTCTGCTCCTTTTTATCTCCAGATGGCAAGATGCAAAGCTTCACCAGTAGAGGGCAGCAGAGAGACTATGTTGGCAGGACAACATCAGTACTATGCTGTTCCTGGGGTGGAAAGAGCTCAGCTCACTCAGAAGTGCTCATCTCCTGCAGGTATTGTCAGTCAATGTTTAGTCTCCCTAATTTTTTAAGTTAGATCTCTTCAATCTGAACCTCCAGCTTTTCATCAATTACTGAAGTTTCCCCTAGTTCCTCTGGAGTTGTCTGTTTCTGGGTTTCCACTCTGGTATGATTCTCTGTGTTTGCCTCATTCCGGCTTCAGGGATGGTGATGTTCCTTCCCTCTGCCCTTAATGACCCTACTGTTCAAGGAAGAAGTGCTTTTCAGTTCAGTCAGCTTTGTATTCACTGCTAGGGTGCAGTGGCAACTCTCACACTTCTCAATGTATGTAAATAGTTATTATACTTTATTGTCAAGGGAATAATAGCAAGGAAAAAAGAGAATTTTTTCTCTGTGGCTGACTGGATTCACAACTGCTGAAACCACAGGTAGGAAAGCTGCACCTATGGAAGGCCAGCCCTACTGTGTGCTGAACTGCCAATTTGGTTCACTTAGGAAGTTCCTCATTAACTTTTCTAAAGTTTCTTTAGAACATTGGTAATACTTTCTTAGATTGGTTCATTAGCGAAGTTTTGATGGTCTCAGTCCTTGTTAAGTGGAGTTTCTGGTAAAGAAGAAATCTTCTGTTGAATGTTATGTTTTTCTCAAGCTTCGTGCTCACAGGAAGCACAAAGGAGCACCCTTTGTCTCTTCTTAGAATGAGCACCTTAGCATCCTACAAAAATATATATATGTAATTTTTAAATTCATAGATGTTTTAACTTGAGTTTCAATTTATTGCAATTATCTTGATGCACATCTTCCATCTTTGGCAAGAAAGCAGCCCTCCGAATCTACCCCCAACCTCCACCCCCAGGGTCCTTTTGAAACGAGCCACTATCCTTTAAATATTCCTTTCTTACAGGTTCAACAAGATGTTTCCAGCTAGTCTCTACATTTCTTGCATGTCTCCAAGGAGCCTTTATTCCTTAATAGGAAACATCATTTAGGAACTAGAGTCTTGGTTCGAAGGGCTCCTTACTACTCTTCATATACAAGGACTAGAAAATGGGCTTTTTCAAAGAAAATGCATCATGATTTCATAATGGTACTTCTCATAAAAATGGTGCACCTGATTATAACCTATAGACTGCTTAGCATCTTCTTTATTAGGATGTTTCCTTTATTTCTGATATTAACAAAATCTTTATCTCACCATAAATACATAATAGTTTTTGAATACTATTACCAATATGAATTTGCTTGTTTATTTTTACCTTGGGGCATCCCCACTAACAATGCACAGACAAATGCTTATTTTTATAGTACCTGAAATAATTTCTATTTTAATAGAATAATATAATTAGCTTGATTCATTTTACCTTTGTTATTTTCTGTAACTGTTTTTGTCTTCATTTAGGATGTGTGGAGACAAAACATTAACACAGTCTCAGCTCCAAAGCTTTGTTGAGTTCGGTCCAGCATTGCCTTTTCCTGTAAGAAATCATTGCTAGTTTCCTGTTAATTCGTCATGTTTTGTGTTGTGGTGCTGGGGTTGAACCCAGGGCCTCATTCATGCTACGCAAACATTCAGCCAATTCAATTTTTCAAATAAAGAGAAAATGCATACATAGCAGCATTCTATTGTTTTTTTTAAAAGGTAGCATACTATGCACACCTACCAACGCATCCTGCATATCCCTCCATGAAAATCACTCACATGTAGTGGCAAGTCCACTGCGTAGGTGCTCTGTGCTTTATGCTCCATTCCTAGATAACAGCTATTTCCACTCTCCAGCTAATATAGCAAAGCATGTCTCGTCAGGTTTTTGCCATTATATTTTATTTTCTGTTAGCTATTATGTATAGCATAATTCTTCAAAATGCGGTGACACAAAGCAGCTGTCATGAGCTTAAAATTCTCCAGATCAACTAGCTATTCAGGCTGGATCAACCTGTCCTGTTGTTTTCACTCATGGGATTCAAGCTGGTTGGTAACTCATCTGGACCTGGATAAACTATAGATTCATTATGGCTGCTAGTTGGCAGGCTATCACTGAGGTTTCTCAAATGGCCTCTTATCCATGGTAAACTCACTCATGTTTGAAACTTCAGGGCTCCAAGAATATCAAGCAAATTCAGTGTACAAGTACTTTTTAGTCTTTGGTGGGCATTGTTTTATCATTTTGGTCAATTCAGGTCTCCTAACCAAGCAGAAGTCAGAACAAAAGATGAAGTCATGTCATGTCAAGGGGAAGAGGTTTGCTATCAGCTATTTGAAAATCATGTGCTACAGAGAAAGGCCCATAGGGAGTAGTACTATTAGGTGTGGCTTTGTTGGTGTGTTACTAGGAGGTGGACTTTATGGTATCAGTTACTCAAACCTGGCCAGTGTTACCATCCCTTCCTGCAAATCCAATGTAGAACTCAGCTACCTCTCCAGCACCATGCTGCCATGCTTCCCACTGTTATGATGGACTAAGTGTAAGCCCACCCCCCAAGAAATGCTTTCCTTTAGGAGTTGCTGTCATGTCTCTCCATGGTAACAGAAACCTTAAGAAAGAAACCATTGTACATGCTTTGAAGCAGGACCTTAAAGGCTTCCATTCTACTTCTGTAAGTTTTTTATGTTAGGAACATTAGTGCCTTTTTCTGTAACATGTTTCCTGGTTTATTATTTAATTTGAATTTGTATTCTGTAAAATTTATCAGTATTTCCCTTAATGCTTATGGATTTTGAGCCATTTTTGCCTCCATTCTCAGACACTTGGGGACATTCAAGGCTTTGATTTCAAATTTGTGGGAGGATTCATGGGAATTGTGCTATACTAATGCTCAAAGTCCACATCTTCCTTGCTGGTGTACTGGGTATCGATCTGATTAGTCAAGTCTGTGTTAACTTATGACTAATCCCAGGTAAAATGTTGGAGTCTGTGCAGCTGCTCTCCATCCTCACTTCTGCCTGCAGATTTTTGTACCAGTCCTGCCTCTTCAGTAGCCCTACCCAGTGTGCCAGCAAGAGCCTCAATGCATCAATATCCCTCAGCTAAATTATGGGGATCTGTGTGTAGAATTTTGTCACTTTCTCAATGTACAATCCCAGGCAAGTTATTCCATCCTTCTGTTGAAGTTAACACCCTCACCACAGGGTTATTTTGTAAAGCAGAATAATGTAGTGAACTTGCCAACATAGGACTTGGCATATCCTCAGTGCTCAATAAATTAGTCTATTAGAAAAGAATCCTTAATCCCCAAGTGAGAAGAATGTATGTAAATGCAAAGTGTGATTAATGCAGAAACAATTCTACTGGAAGGAAACTGTGCTGTATGTTGTGAGCAAACACACACACATATGAGGTAAGTGAGCAATGTGGGTATTCTAGGTGTGCCAACTAAAAACAACCTATCAGTGAATACTATGAAAACTCAAAATAGAAGATATTTGGAGTTGGCTTATTTAAAAAAAAAAAAAAGTGGGAATTGATCTGAGCACCTGTCCTGAAAACACACGTTTCTAGGCAATGCTCTGCTCTCAGCACTGTCCCAAACACACGTGGTGCTCTGTCCTACCACAGGGATCTAGCAGAGCTCCAGCAGTCAGAACTGCAGTGTGCCACACCCCCATCCCTCATCAGTCTTAAGCAGATCCTCTACCTTAGTCTCCAGCTCAGCACTGTCTGCCTGCTTGGGCTGCCAGGTAGGAAACTAAAAACTATCCCTTTATATTGAAAAAAATTCTTAACATTGATTGATGGCTAATAGGGAACATTGATTTCATACAGCATTGAGAAGCGTAACAGAAATTTCTAGAGGAATGACAATGTTCTGAATTTTGATGGGGTTTTGGAGTGTGGTAAGGCACTTCTTAAAAAAACCATGAAGTTCACCTAAAATGGGTGCATTTCCTTGTATATAATTTTACACAACTTGAAAAATCCATAAATACCCATGTTGGGATATCAAAAGAAAATACTATTTGAAGTGGATTCAGATGGATTGACTGTGGATAGGAAGTTACTAAATTACAAAGTTACAAAATTCAAGTGGTGAGTACAGGTGTCTATAACACTGATCATTTTATAGTATTGAAAATACTATTCAATGTCTCAGTTATAAACCTATGTGAAAATGCACAGCATTCGTGACATGTAAGCAGGAATGCCTTCTAGTGTGCTGCTTACTCCTGAGCCACTGACCTTGTCCTCTAGCCCAAACATCCACCCACTGTAAGTCCTCTTCTGCTACACTTTCCTAAGCAGGTCCAGGACCCACTTGGGCAAAGAATGAAGCTTTTGAAATTAAAGCCAAAGACTATTGATGTGCTGTCTCAGCAGATCAGCAATGTTAAGTGCTTTTCTATACCATGAAAATGTGCAACAACTTTTAATTGGAGCTGGACATGGTGGTTCATGCCTTGCGAGGTGCAGGCAGGCAGATCAAGACCTCAAGGACAGTCTGGGCTGCATGGGACCCACCTCAAATTTTTAAAATTCATGTAAATTCCCTCATATTAAGTAATTTTTCTGAATTTTTGCCAACTGGTATGGAGGAATAATAGAATTTCTTACTTCCAGTGGCCAGAAAGGGCTTGAGTCTTGAAAATGGAGACACTTTGTACAGTCTTGGGTTCCTCTAATAGGACTAGACAGTCTTGTCCTTTGTGAGGCTCATGTCATGGAGGTGGGAAATAGCAGATACAGGATTCAAATCAAGATCTCTTCAGCCTAAAACCATGTTTTCACTTTATAGTCTGACATTTGAGTTTTGATATGCAAAGTTCATAAACCAGCAATAGCACCCATCATCTGGCATAAATACCTCTGAGTATAGAATAGTTCCTAAGAGTAACCTCCTGCTCTGCTTCATATTCACAACAACCATCTCTAACTGCAGTTCAGGGGATCTGACGCCCTCTTCTATCCTCCACAGGCACCAGGCACACATGGTCCACATCTAAGCATGCAGGTAAAATGCAATTTTTAAAATCTTGAAAGTCTTGTTGTCTTTTATATTTTTGGAGGCAGTCCAATTTTTGATATGCTTAAGAGAATGTTTCCAATGCTTATTTACTATGATCACCTCTAAATGTATCTCCTGCATACACACCAGATGAAAATTGTTGCCCCATGAACCCTCTTCTCCACTATAAGCTAAGGCATATTAACCCACAGAAATTACACAGTAACTACCAGCAGATGGCTCCAGCACTGACTTTTGTGCAAGTAGCCCAAATGATCAGAAATCTTAGGGCTATATATTTCAAACTCATGTGGGATTGAAATCTGAAGGGGGAGATCATGTGCCCTGTATATCCACAGTAATATTAATGCCTCCAAGTCTACTTTTAAACTCGTTCATATTTAGTTGAATGGCAGTAGATAAAGAAAAAAAAAACCCACTAAGTTTTAATTTAATGATCAGGGTGGAAATGCTGGTTTTAACTGGATATAGGTCAGGGAGCCCATGCTACTCTGTAGAAATCTGCTCTTAGGTTGGGTAATTCTAGAGCAGCTGGGCTACAGTGAGACCTCTCAGAAGAGATCTGAACTCAGCTTTGGTGTAGTTTAAGTGATTCTATCTGAACCCAATTAAAAATTTCTAGCATTCCTATATAGAGGGCCTAATTATCCAGAAACACTTGCTTCAGCCAATAATTCTGTGCTCTAGACTAACATCCTTCTACATACAATTTTCCCTGTTCCATACAATTTCTATGTTCTAGGTATACAGAAAATAAACTGAGAAAGCACACACATTTCCAAAATCAAGCTATCTCACTGTGGGATGGCAAAGACAAAGGACAAAGATCTTCAAAATGTGTGATGCAGGTCTTTCTGACCTAAGTTTCCTTACAGATTGAAAGGGCAATTCATACTTCTGAAAAGCTTCATATGTTATTTAAAACTAGAATTTTCCTGAACATGTATTCAAGGTTACTCCCTAGTCAAGTCTGTGAACAAGAAAGCTAGCCTTGCCTGAATCCAGATGGGAATTGGAAATTTAAGTATAGGCAGTCTAAAGCCTGCCAATAGCCCTTCAGCATGTCAATCATCTGCAGAGCTAAGCTACAGGTCAGCAATGCACTGTGTCCTTACTTTCAATGTTCATGGTACACCATATTATTTTGGATTGCATACCTTGAGTCTTCAAATGGATTGAACACTTACTAGTTGAAATGTTAAATGTTATTACCCTCAACACCTCATAAAGGTAAAAAAAAAAAAAAAATCGCGGCAGTATCTTCAGATCTAAACATGGAAAAATGCTTATTAGTAATGTAACAGACTTGAGTCTATAGTCTGTGCTTTTGGAAATACCTTTGTTCATTCAGAAACCTAGAATAATTTGGCTACAGCCTTCTAATCCAAACTCTAGCATATTCCTAATAAGGCAAACTTTGAGGCATCTAGAGTACTTAAATATACCTAGAAAACAATTTTCTAGCTTCTTCCTTGGGATGTAATACATCAGTAATGGAGCTCCTTTCAAAGGTCATAATTAGAAGTGTTAAATCATTAAAACTACTGTGAACTGCAAGGCTATTTAATCGCCTAATATCTACAGCCTTAGGACAGAGGACCTCACCAGCCAGTATCTCTGCTCCTAACCACTTAACCACCCCTATACTAGAAAATGACTGAAACTATATGATCTTTGTCTTCTAAAAATGAAGAGACAGGAAAATAAAGATTAGGCTTTATGCAATTAAGGCAAGGGGTCTCAGTGAGGTTAGAGCTTGGCATAGACTGCTTGGGAAAGTGTTCTCAGTCATCACTAGAACCTCGAGTCACACACAGCTTAAAATGGCTTCAAGCAAACAGCCATCATGCTAAGGATACCCAAGAAGAGAAGCATTTCAGCAACTACACTGACTCATCAGAACCCTCTGTAAATGGTGGCCTCTGGACCACTGCACTGGACCATTTGTATAGAATCTCAGTTTTAAAAATATATAAAGTGCTAGGTAACCTTCAAACTGTATTTGGAAAGTAATCACTTTTCCAGTTACAACACCAAGATTAAAATTATGAAAAAAAGACAAAACCCAGAGTTGGTACAGTATAGGAAAACCTGAGTGTTTAGATGTTTCTGTGAAGGGAAACTAAGCCTTTGGCCACTGGGACTTCACCTTTCACTTTCTGTCCCATGGCAGCTCTCTGTACACCTGGCCAAACAAAAGGGACAAGCTGGTCTGACTGTATGTTGTCGCTCCATTCCAGAACAACTGTTCCTAGGAACAATGGGAACCCAATCCTAGAAAGGCATTTCTACACTCTATGGTTTTTGTTTCACTGGGTCTTGCTAAGATTTATGTCAATGTTGACAGCTGGAGGCAGAGAGGAAGAAGGCTGACACTTTCTTCCATGGCGTCCTGATGGGTGGTATCCAAGCAGGCTGGGAAGGCAATTAGTCATTACTGTGTGGGTGGCACTCAGCTTTGGTTTTGGAAGTTTTCCTTAAGAAAAAAGAAACTTGTTAATAAATCAAAGCAAAGAACATGTTAAACTCCTGAGATAAACATCAGTCATGGGTAAACCTAAGGCCATGTTCTGTTCAACCTCAGTATCTTAAAGTACACTGACACTTCCACACTGAGCTGACATTTCCTCTATGAACATTCTGACTGCATCATCATATTTGACTGACCATTTACCAGAAGTTACTGTCATTCCCTACACCAGTCCTAGCTCCTCACAGGAGCACCACTGGTCCTTTTCCTGATCACAACTCACCTAGCATCACAGGTGGGAAAAAAACAAAGTCACAACTGAGGACCAGTGATCCACACATTATCACACTTATCTAAGTTCAAATCCTTTCTTAAGAATTTCCTTCAACACCAAACCTTCCCACAAAAAGTATTCTTGCCCCTACCTCTTAAAATTTCAACATTAGTCTGTAATTTATTTTTATTTAAAACATCTGTAATCACAAAACACAAGCTATTTTAACTCTTATGTAATTTTTTTAAGCAGTCAGTAATGTAAACAAAAAAAGACAATCACAAACCAAATTAGCTGTAATTATTAATATACCAACAAATGACCAATTATCTGCAATATCAAAGCCCTGCACTTACAAACCGTAAGTAAATTCCCTACAATTTCTCAAATGTTACAATAATCTCCATGTGGAACTGAATACAGTGCAAACTGAAAATCTGTTAAACAGAATTAGAACACAAAATCTGGCACAAGTTATATCCAAAGGCTACAGAATTTGAATAGAAACTTACTTATTGTACAATGTGAGGCAAGAGAAATGGCAGGTAGAAAGCCAGTGAGCAGCCAGACTGCAGCTGACTCAGCTTCAGTCCACTGGACTCTCCAGGCTGAGAGCAGAGTAGGTGGCTGTGTCGTAAGTAGAGCAAGACATTTATAACCAAGAGGTAATATTTAAGAAGAGACAAACCAACAATGAGAGTATCTGCCAATTACCAACCCTACAGTGAAGAGAAGTACCAGGACACACAAATCCCACCCTACCATTTCTAATCGAGGTATATACTTCTTGAGCCATTTATGTTTGCTAATAAGGCTATGTGACTAAGCACACACCCTCCTCTAGAAAAAAAGGCAGTTCCTACCCCAGCATTACTTCTACCTGGCCTGTAACAGGTAGTCACATGGCTGTAAGAATTCAATCTGAATTGCATTTGCTATAATATTTATTTCCCAGTTTTTGTTGCTTTTAAATCATCAGATCAAAAAAACAAAACAAAAAAAAAACCAAAAAACAAAAAAATCATCAGATCAGCCTGCTGTGGTGGTACACAACTTTAACCCCAGCACCAGGGAGATGGAGGTGGGGCAGGTTCTGAGACTTAGGGCTGCAGAATAAGACCCTGACTCAAAAGCACCACAACTACTACTGACAAGGTCACTGTCCACTGCTATGCTGTGACTCCCTCCAATCACACCAATATTTAACATGGGCATTTCAAAAATAAAACATTCAGGGACTCCGTTATAAATTTTCCTTCAATGTAATCTTAAGTTTGTAATAAATGTTAAGCATTATTATCTTAAAGTTTTCTTCTAAAAATGATGTGTTATATTACACATTTTATTCCATAATTCTGATAAAGAATCTTGTTTCCTGGTAATTAAACAAGAATTTAGGATGATTCTGCCCTTGGACAATCCTAAGGACAGGCCAGTCACTCTAGGAAGTCATCAGTCATCCAAGTTCTGTCAGCACTAGCCAGGCTTCTCTGGCTGGGGTGGTTATCACTTCAACTGGCAATATCCCAGTTCAAGACCAAAGAGCATTTTCCATGAATGTTATGGCCAACATTACAAAATGTATACTCAAGAGGCTATAAAGCTGGTGTCTTAGTAACTCCCCTTGAAACAGGGACAGGTTTTCAAGTGATACCCAGTAAGTTCTTGCTCTAAAAATAAAATGTTCCTGCTTTCAGAGTTCCTATTCTTCAATAGGATGTAACTAAGCAGCTTAACTTTTGCAGTAAAAACCAACCATTCTTCTCAACAAACCAAAAATGTAAAAGGAAACCCGTAAGAGACAAACTTTTCACAGTTAATGATAAATAAAAGTGCACTAAGTGTTCAAGTAGGGCATGTAGCTGAAGATCAGCATGTGTCTCTGGCTTAGGTCATCTTTGAAAGGCTCTCCTCGGATCCCTGGCACTACTTATTGTGGTCATGACTGTTTGACTACTGCAAACTCCTGGTAGCTGTGGACTGATGGGTTCCCGGCCATTGCTTCTACCAGTATATGGAAGATGGTATCCCCTTGATTCAGGGCCATTCTGAATACAATTTCCTAAGATAAAAATACAGAAGAATTATCACCATTTTCTGAAGTGGTCTATATTATGTTGCAGAAATACAATCATTTAAAGCTTCTACACACACAATAATTGTTTACAAATATGAAAAACAAGCACCTTTATTCTATAATGAAAAAAAGATGTGAGAATGAGTAGAAAGAAAAATCTAACTGGAGTAATAAAATTAGGAATAGAGTATATAAAAAAATTGCCTATACTGTTAAGAAAAGGAGGGGGCAGAGCGAGGTTTGAGTACTGGTGTTTGACTCAAATACAATTAAGGTTTCAAAGTAGTCAAACGATCGGCAGACAGATTTCCCACAGTGAGTTGGTTACTTTAAAAGTCTTCAGCTGCCTAAATCAACTCCATTCACGGAAACAAGCATCTTAAAAGACATAGCCTCAGTTCTTAAAGACAAAGAACCTTTACCAGGGCTGCAAGGATTACTGGTGAGGTGTGAGGAAGGCAGGCAGGCCAATCTTTAAAAACATACCCAAGAACATGCAGAAGGTTAAAGGAGTCACTGACTGCTACTCTACAGTACCATGTCTGAACAGGCTCCAGTGCTTCAAAGCAGCCAGGAAGTCTGCATATATTACAAATAACAACTACATCATACACACTTGTAAAACTAGAAAAATAAAAGACCTTGTCAGAGGGTTACCAAAATTAGTTTTTTTACTAATCAATATTCAGCATAATGGGCCCCAGTATAAATGTGCTCAATACAGTGGCCTCAGCAAGTATTTTCTAACTTCTACAAATTCACTTATTTGGGTACCTTGTTTACTGGAGTTCTGTTTAAAACTAAACTATACCTAGAGATTTTCCCATTACCTTTTTCATAATTCTTATAATGTTTACATGTCATCACAACATAGAAAAAGTCTTACCCACTGGCCCAAATGTACTGGTGCTCACTTTATCCTTCTCATTTTGTACCTGAAAGAAGTTTTAAGTTAGACAAATGAAGATATAAATGTATAATTTTTTTTTAAATTTTAAGGCTTTAAGAAATTATTTTCAACAATAAAGATTTGTCTAAGTTCATTGAATGTTAGAACATTAAGATATCTTTCCAAGCCTCTTAATAGCTTTTATTACACCCAGTATTTCCTGATTAACTTTATTCTGCAAAATAATAAACAGCATATATATTGCCACAAAGTCTATACAGACTCCCAGAATCTATGCAATAAAGACTACTTTAAAGATTTTTTTTTTATTATTTTTTTATTTTTTTTGACACAGGGTCTCATAAACCCCATGTTGGCCACAAACTTGCTATGTAGCCAAGGATGACTTTGAACGTTCCTCCTGCCTCCAACCTGAGAAACAGGACTTTAGGCATGCACCACCATGCCAGTCTTAGGGTGTACTAGGGGCTGAGTCCAGGACTTCATATATGCCAGGCAAGCAGTCTATTAGTAAACTATATCCCCGGTCCTTACGATCTACATTTCTTTTCATTGCACTCTGAACATCAGAGGTTTAGCCTACTGACAGAATTTTAATAGTCAATTTAACCCAATCATAAAAAATACACCATGTATTTGGATTAATTACCCCTTTGTTCTGTTGGCCTCTATAATCTGGGTTTGGTTCGCTGAAGTTTGGCACTTCTGAATACACCATACAAAATCTGAAAGAAAGGAAAGGACATGTTGAATGATTTTTGAAGATTTTTGTATAATCTCCTTAACCTAAAAGAATGGAAACCTTTGGTGTCAAAGAATTACCTTAACAGTAGCATGCTAATTCATTTGTAATAAAAATTTCCTAAAAAACTATATCCCATATTAACACCCAACTATTTCATTCTCCCATCAAATCCCTCTTTTGATCACTATGAATTTGCAAAGATAATCACAGGTAAAGAATAAATTCTAGATGATTAAGACAGATA
This sequence comes from Sigmodon hispidus, assembly GCA_004025045.1. NCBI lineage: Eukaryota > Metazoa > Chordata > Mammalia > Rodentia > Cricetidae > Sigmodon > Sigmodon hispidus. Next base: position 65,973 of record PVIH01006207.1, on the reverse strand, counting down.
ATTGGCTTACAAGCCACTTTATTCCAGGGCTGCTTTTAATTGACAACACAACCTGGTACCCGTTCACACCTAAGCATTTTCTTAGTTCTTCAATTCTAAAAAGAAACTAGATCCAGTTCAGGAAAATCTTAGACTGACCCTGACAAACAATGCCATGTGGCTCATCACCTAACTGACCTCCATTATCGCAGCATCTCTATATACATGACCATCTAGCCAGATCCTGTAATCCTGACCCAAAGACTTTATAATACATTACTGTAAAGGGCCCCACTGGAGCTGCTTTCAACACAGCTCTAGGTACTGAGTGTTTAAACCAGTTACCTACCTACAGTATGAAAAACAAGTTTCCAAAGGCCAAGTAAGCATTTTATAGTCCATACTTAAATTATTCTGTAGACATTACTTAAAACTTTTATCATACAAAATGTATTTTAATACTTACTCCCCAATCTTTTGAAGTTCACCACCTCTTCCAGTATAAAGTGTCAGACAGCCTTTCCACATCGATGCATATCTAGGCAGAAAATAAATCAGGTTTCAGTAGAGTTCTAACTTTCCAGTGTATTTCTGCAATAGGTAGAAGTACAAATCAACCCATCTACCCACCATGTCATTTCAAATGTAGGCCCTGTAACTCTAATAAGAAATTAAACAAAGAAAATTCTACTGCAACATTAGAACATAAGCATCTAAATTATAACCCCAGGAAAAAAATGTTGAGCACTGCTGAAATTGAACCCAGGCCTTTCTTGCACACAGTAGGCAAGCACTCAGCCACTAAGCTATGCTCCTGGATCTTGTTTTTAAGCCTTATATTAAATCTCCCTAAGTTGCTCAGGCTGGTCTTGAACTTGCTGAGTAGCCACGTAGCCCTCAACCTTGCCATCTGCCTGTTTCAGCCACAGGAGGAACTGGGATATCAGGCATGGGCCCCTGTGCCTACCTTGAGAAAAACTTGACCAGTCATGGTGGCACACATTGTGAATGCCAGCACTGAAAAGGCTGAAACGGGAAGAACTCAAATTTGAGGCCAGCTTCAGAGGAGACTGGGAGAAACGTGGTGTTCTGATAATGCATAAACTCCTGCTCCTAAATGTATCACTAGTTTACTAAGGGGGAGCTGCTTTTCTGTCAGTGAAGAATTCATTGGTTAAGGTTCTCCAAACTACTTTTTTTTTTGGGGGGGGGGAGCTACACTTTCTCAATGAACTGTTAGACAATTAAAATTATTTTAAAACATAGACACCTAATTTCAACATCTGTAAAATTCTCCACATTGCACATCATTGCACATTTAGAGGAAAGCGCCCATTTTCTGACTGACCTGTGTGCAAATTAATTAGTGAGAGGAAAAAGAGAGGAAAGCAGGAAACACCCAAGGAAATAGAAAAGTTAAAGAATTCTGAGGAGCTTCTAACAGCAGAAATCCAGTATTTGTATTGCCTTCCAGTCACAAGGAGTAAGAATTCAACACACTAGTATTTTCTTTCACATTCATTGACATGGTCATGGAAGAAGTTCTTCTGCAGACAATTTCCAAGCTCCTCAAAATTCAGCACAACTTCATCAAAAAGAAAGAAAAGGACAACTAATCTTCCTCTTGCCTTGCTGGATTCCCAAATTTTGCAGCTTTTAGTATCAACATAATGGAACCAATTGTTTACTCTGAACAATTTTAAATGTGGGTGACATTATCATATCTAAGGAAAATATAAATTAGCTTAGCAGAATGAGTTTTTCAATGTTTCTTTATACAACTACCAGGGTAACTTCATGGCTTAAGTATGACTTAATGTATACTATTATTATTATTGTCCTCACCATAGCCTCCAAATGAGGAATTCTCTTTTGCATAAGTTAAAAAGATGTAATTTAGTGTCACAATGACTCAGTGTTTGAAAATAAGATGTCTAACCCTGACTCTCACTTCCTGCTTTGATGACACTTTACCTCACTTCCTGAAAATGTTGTAAGGCCTGTTTGATAGTATCAGAGAGCTCCTGCCCAGAGGGCTCAACACTTCTCTGAGATTCTCTTCCTTAACATCAATAGTCAACTATTTTTCTGGTAGTTACCAATAAAATAAGCTTTCACATTTCTAAGATTCTTTCCTAGCCTTTTCTTAAGACTAATATTTGGTAAAAATTTCAAAAGTTAGTGAGAAGCAGAGCTCCATCTCTACAGCCAACAGTCTGCCAACTAAATGTTCTGAATAGTCAGATGTCCTTCTGCCAAGTTCTGTGTATTTGGAGGGTTGAGAAACACTGATCTTACAGAAGAGATCATTTTCAAGAATGAGTTAAGTATTCAAGATACTGTCTTCCTCTTTTCTGAGTACATATATGACTACAGAAAATGTTCAATTCAAGCTGGAACTCAGGGCAGAATCTTTGCCTGGCATGCAGGAGGCCTCTGGTTTATCTCCAGGACATTTGGGTACATGCTTGTAATCCCACCACCTTGAAAGTGGAGGCAGGAAGGTCAGAGACTCAAGCTCATTATCTTGGGCATTTTAAAGTTCAAAAACAACCTGGAATACAGGAGACACTTTCCAAAGTAAAGTAAAGAAGAGCGAAATTCCCCAGCTACTCAGTTTATGTGCATACCACCTATATGATGAGTACAGTGTTGACACTACTTCAAGGCACTAAAAAAAGAAGTGGAAAACATTACATCAAAAGCATGGGCCGATTATACAGGTAGTGTGGTCCTATTAGTCTACTGAAAAGGCTCACTGACTCTCATACAGTATTTTAAAAAGTATAACTAACCTTTTAAAAATAGAGGGGAGGAGTGAGTTCCCTACCTGAAATGCTCTTAGCTGCAAAAAGTGAGAAAAAATTCTGCCCACCAAAACAGCTCACAGCTACAAGTGGCCCATGGAGGAGCCAGTCAACTCTGAGCTTGGCTTAAGTCAGCCAACCTGACACCTACCCCAATTTATGCGCACCTACCCTCTGGTCAATCGAATAATATCCCCTGTCTGTATGAGCCCTCCAATCTCATCCCACACGGAAATAGTGATGCTTCCTGTTTTATCAGCTACTTTGCAGGATCTCACTTCATGGCCGTCTTTGGTTTTGGTCACTCGTCCTGTGAAGATTTAAAAATCAAAGGAGGGGCTATTAGATAACAAGTTTGTTCAGGGAGGCAGTCTCACTGTTCTTGGGCTTCTGTTCCGGGGGTAGGGCCCGAGTCCAGCCTAGGGCTGGCCGGGAGCACGTGGGGCGAGGGCGGGGAAGAGGTCCGAGCGCTCGAGGGTGTGGGGCGAGCTGCGGACCCCACTTACCTATCTCCAGGACAATAAAGACGACATTTAAGTTTTTCAGTCCGGCCTTAATGTCTTTTATAAAAAGAGGAGGGTCGTTGACCCCAAACATACTGAGGCAGGTGCGGCTAGGCTGCACAGACCCGCTGGGCAAAGCTTCCCACCCTCCGGGGCCAGGGGCAGAGCCGAGGGGGCAACCTGGGGCGGGGCTGGCGACTGGGGTCTGGAAGCGGTTATTCAGGGGCCGGGGAAACCAGCCCTGGAGACACCAAGCCAAAAGAAAAAATAAAAAACTGGAGGAGGGGGGGGGAAAAAAAGACGCTCACAAGTTCCAAAATCAAAAAGACGACGCACTCGGCACACCGAGTGGGCGGCGAGCAAACGAGCGTGCGGACTGCTGCCCCGGGTAAGGTTAGAGGCTGAAGGACGGCCCTGCCCGAGTCTCGCTGTCCCTCACAAACACACGCACGCCGCGAGGCCCCTCAGTCTCAGGCTCAGGCTCCGGGAAGAGACCGTGACAGCAAAACGGCAACGCCGCCCAGCAACCGAGAAGCCCGCTTCCCCAGCAGCGACTGCTGAACTCGCCCTCCAGCCGGCTATACTAAACTGCGCCCCGCCCCTTATGGCGTCACGCGACGTCGCCACGCCCACTAGCACGCCTATGGCAGCAGAACGCTGAGCCTCAGCTTCTCTAGCTCCGCCCCTATCCTCGAAAGCCCCGCCTCCGGCTCGCCAATGCGTGCTCGGCCACACCCTCCTCGCATCCGCCCGCGTGGTTTTCCGGGTCTTTTGCGAGCCGCGAGCTCGAGCTCTCCATCTGCAAGGGTCCTTTAGCCTTTCAGCCTCGCCCGTGCACCCCGCGATCACGTGGGGCGCTGCAGTTTCGACCCCGGTGAGCAGAGCAAGTTGTGAAGAAGAGTGAACGAGCGCGATAGAGGACAGAGAGAGAGAGAGAGAGAGAGAGAGAGAGAGAGAGAGAGAGAGAGAGAGAGGCTGCCTGGCCCAACTTCCCATCCGAGGGAACTTAGGGACTAACTTCCTACTTTAGGCGTGTTTAAAATTGGGATCCAGAAAGACGGTTATCTCTGAAAGATTTTGAAGCAACTTGTAAACCTCCTTTCAAGCTGAAAATAACAATACGTACTTAAGTTTCACAGATGTTTCATTTTTCTTAAATAACCCGTTTTCTTTTAATTTGTATTTGGCTTTTATAAAACTAAAATGAATTCATCATACAATGGTGATGGGAAACCTTAAAACATAACCTGAAAGGGAAGGATGTGAGTTTTACAGACAAACGACCTGAAGCTGGTGGCTAATTGTGTGAACTTTAAAATCAGTAATTAAACTTACATCCTGGTAACTTGAAGTTCTGACAGCCACTTCAATTGGACTCTCTTGAAAGGTTTTTTAGTTTTGTTTTGCTTTTTGTAATGCAGGCAAAATTTCTCATAAAAATAATAAAATACTTAAGTTGGATCTTGTTTGAAAGGTTTGATGATGAGCTTTTTTAAAGTTTAAAAATAGACATCAAGCCATGTTAAGAAAATAGAGCTGTGGGAAGGTGAAATACACCTTCAATCCCACCACCTAAAAGGCGGAGGCATTCAGATCTCTGAATTGAAGGTCAGCCTGGTCAACACCAGGATTTCCAAGACAGCTAGGGATATACAGAAATCTGCAACGCCAATAATAATGGACCAAAGTGTAGCCTGGAGTTGTGGGGGTGTAGCTAGCCATTCAATGAATTCACAACCATTTGTCCTGACAGAATTAAGGGGAACTGCTCAGAATTATATACACATTTCATAAAGAGTACCAGTACGCTTAAACCAGTCCCAGCATGGGTTTTGGCAAATGAGGTCCCAGCACTGAGAGGGGAAAGGATACATACACCAAACCCAGAAGCTACCTCAAATTGATAACTGCTAACTTTTTTTTTTCCCCCAACAGTCTCGCTGGTGATACAAACCAACCCAGGCCCTATGCCCAGTAGTGGGTGACCAACACAAATCCACCCGCTGGCATTTTTGGAGGTTCTTTGTCAGGGCTTTTCTTGTTTTAACCTTACAGGTCATTTTCCTGTATATTATGGTTTCTGGTTTTGTAGTATTCCTGCGCGTGAACACTCGTCTCTGTTTCTTAGGCTCTTTTTCTTCTGTTTGTTTGTTTTATCCTATTCTGATTTGTTTGTTTTATTTTATTACTACTTTATCGATGTTTGTTTTCTAACTCCAAAGTGAAAGGAAGTAGATTTCGATGGGAGGGTCACAAGTTGGGAGGAGGAGCTGGGGAAGGGAAACCGTAACCAGAAGGTACTGTCTGAAAAAAAAGAGCTGTATTCAATAAAAGGACCCCTCCCCAAGAGAGAAAGCAGGCCCTGCAAAAAGCAGAAGGTAGTGCCTGCAGAGGGCTGCCCTGCCCTTCCCCGCCTACCTCCCCAGGACACACTCAGCTGACTGTCTCTCACTTCCTCCCAGCACAGAGTTCCCACCCTGAAATTGCAGCTGCTTTCTCACTAACCCTAAGGCAGCCTGAGAAACTGCTTGAGGAACAGCTGGTTCAATGGAGAGCAATAGGTTTCAGCTACTCCTAAGTCAGTCCCCAAAAATAATGGTTGATAGAAAAGGAAAAAAGAGAGGAGTAAAAAGAAACCGGATGTGATGGGGCAAGCCCTTAATCCTAGCAGTAATAGGCAAAGGCGGGTCCATTGCTAACCTGGTCTCCATAGTGAGCTCCGGCCCAGCCCAGGGCCAGCCAAGGTTACGGAAACCATCTCAAGAAAGAAAAGAAAAAGGAGGCAAGAAGGAAGGGGTATCCAGAACTCTTGCTGAGACTTCAAGGGGCTCAGTGGTGAAGAACATTGACTCCTCTCCCAGAGGAGGTTCAGGGTTTAATTCCCAGCATGCATAAGGTAGCTAACTATTGCAAGCAATACATACTTGTGGTACACAAGCATGCATGCTGACAGAACACCAGGACACATAAAAATAAACTGCTAAACTCCCTGTGTAACCATTACCTGAAGTAAATGTAGCATTCATTAGATATCTACTCTATATCCTGCACTGTATGCTTACAAGCACTTTATAATCAGTAGTTCTCTCAATGATATGTGTTTCATGATGCCCCAAATTATAGTGCTGGGATTTAAAACTTTATGCTTATAAAAATTTTCTTACAAATCTAAAATGTTTATTTCTTTATCTAAATGGATAATTGACTATTTTGAAGGCTTTGTAATTCAGAATAATCCCCAATGCCTGATTGGGGGTTGTATAGCAGTGAACTCTATAGTAGATGATAAATTTTTAGTTTCTCTTGGAAAGAAACACATCCTTAAGTAGATTAATCCAAGTCGTTAATATTATTATTTAAAGATGAGATAGGCAACTTTGGCTTCCTGTTCCAAAAAGCTTGTTTCCAGTATATCCTCCCTCTCAATAGTTTCCAAAATTTACTATTTATAAGAAACCAAACTTCTACATACAACAGAACTAACTGGAGACCACATGCTTTATAGGTTGAGGTACATACCATGATTTTCAAAGAAAGTACAGAGAGCCTGGGGATAGGGCCTTCAATGGGGTCCATCTTACAGAACTGTGAGAGTGCTAGATCTGGATGCAACAGAGTCACTACAGTTCCCTTGTTTCCTAGTGTCCTGTGTAAACTTGGAAGAATGTATGAATACATAAATTAATGCAACAACTCAGCATGGCAGGTCTCAGAGCCCTTAACAAGCCTTACAAAAAATATCAGAGTTCCTAACCTTTATTCCAGACACATTTTGAGCTCTCATTTACAAGCTGGTTTGTGGGCAAAGGCCTGTAATCTCCAGTAATTTGGAAGTTGAGACAGGAGAGTCACAAGTTCAAGGATGACTCTTTTCCAAAGTAAAAACAAACAAAAACAAGGCCACAGATTTCTGATTTATTGTGGTAATTTCTCTGCAACAAAAAATGGACACCCATGTATCAAACTCACACATGCACATGGATATCTTCAACTCACCATGAAGAGCCAATGCACCTCTTTTGTGCCTTCTTTATTGTTTCTGTTTCAATTTTTAGTTCCTGGAATGTTACTTTCATTTGTTGGATTTCTCTTTCTTTGTTTTCTTTTAAGGATTTGTTCAACTCTTCCAATTTTTTATTTGTTTTTTCTTCTATTTCTTTGAGGGACTTTTTCATACCCTCTTTTAAGGCTTCTATAATCTTCATAAAGGTGTTTGTATTGTTTCCTTCTGTTTCCTCTTCATTGCTTTGTTCAGGTCTTAGTGTTGTAGAACCATCAGCTTCTTCTGGTGGTACCTTGTTTTTCTTTATATTGTTATATGTATTCTTACACTGGCACCTGCCCATTGATTCCTTGGTTCACTCTTAGTCAGGTCTTAGTAGAATCTTAGTCAGTTGTGGCTACACGGGTTGTGTATCTCCTATTTGCTCTGGACACAGAGTCTGCACAATTTCTTACTCTGGTCAGGTCTGAAGCTGCCTGTCTCCCACTAGGCCCCAGACACCACAGGGTCATGCTGTTCTAAGAGATGTCTGTCCCTCTGTGATGAAGCAGCCTGCCTTGAAGGCGGGGGCCGGGTGTCTGTGATGTGACCCCTGGGATTGCTGGGGAAGGCTTCGCTCAGGGTCCAGGGCAGGCCTGTCTGTGAGGTCAAATCCAGGACTGTGGCTCTGGCCTCTGGGATGAGGTCCCCCGGAGGCCCAGGGGCTGGAACCTGCTCACCTCCCACCTGGAGCTGGACCTGGGTTCCTTGCTGTCTGAAGCCACCTGACTCCCACTCCACCTCGGACATCACTGGGTCATGCTGTTCAGGGTCAGAGATTCTGTAGGTAGCCTAACACTCCAGGTGAGCTGCAGAGTGCTCAGGGTAATACTTGAGTAAAAATAAAAAGAGGGGAGCAGCCCTCTTTTGGGGGCTATGCTGCATGCACAGAGCAAGAGCCATTGCAAAGGTCAGGCATCATGTTCTAGGAATAGCAAAACGTCATTGCTGTGACTGAAGCAATGAATGAGGAGAGCTGAGAAAAAGAGAGGATTTATGCAAACTTTAGACTTTTCTGTGAGGCAAGAATCTAAGTGTTTTCAGATGTGGGCTGATGTGGCCAGAAGCAGGGCCTCCTGGAGGCTTTATTAATCCCCTTGTGAGCATTAGTTTTTAATTACATTTATTTATATCCCCTGTGTGTGTGGGGGGGTGTTAATAAAAATATAGAGACAGAGAGATCAGAAGACAAGTGGGTGTTGGATCCCTGTTTCCCAGGATACGGATCCCAAGACCAAACTTATGTTTTCAGGCTTGTGGGCAAGAGTCTTTACACCACACCCCCAGCTTCCAGCATTATTAAGGAAATAATGTCTTGCTCTTTCATTTGAAATATCTTTAAAATGTAGTATTATTCTTTTCTAGCTAATACACTGTTCTTTCCTTCCACATTTATATGAGTTCCAGATATCAAGCCCAGGTTGTCAGGTTTATGTGGCAATCATTTTACCAACTGAGCCATCTCATTGACTCTTTACATAATTATTTTTAGTTGATAAAATAGATATGTCCTGACATGGAAATGAGTCTATATGAAAAAATGTGAAGCTGCAAGGCAGGGATGTGATGAAATGAGAAGGTGCTTGGCTAACATACAGAAAGCCCTGGATCAATATCCCTGGACCAGATAATAAATATGTGTACTGTGGTTGGGTTTTCATATAACAAAAGCCCACATAGCTATCCATTGATGTGTCTCTTTTCATACTAAAGATCTGGAAGGACATTTACGACATAATGGTAGAGCACCTTAGTAAGATAAAGATGTAGAAGGAAAAAAAATTTTCATTTTTCAATTATCAACTTTATATGATTTGGGGTTTTTGAATTGTCTTATTACTGATAGGCATAGATTTTTGCTGCCAGTGTATACCTTTATTTTTGCCCTTTTCATACTTTTATTTGACACTGTTGACCACACTTCCTCCACCCGGGTCAGGTGTCTCTCCTAAGTACTCTTCCCCTACAGTGTTCTTTTTCAGATTACAGAAATATTCATGTGTCCAGTTGTCTGGATTTCAAGTTTTGAAAGTCTGTGTGATCGAGGGAGTTATGTGTTACAGAAAGGGCAGCTTACAGACAGCAGAAAGGAGAAGTGAGGTAGATAAGGTAACAAATCCTGGTGTAAAGGAAACCAAGCCCCAGGGCAGGGCTTGGACCCACCACCTAACTAGGGCAAAGGGAGCAAGATGGAAACTTACACAGGAAACTGCAGAAGCAGTGAGTTTGCTGGTTCCATTTAGGGAAGATCTTTCCTAGACAGGGAAACATTTCACTAATGTTCCTTTCCTATGACTTAGTAGCTCAACTCTCCTGTGTGGTTGGCACAAACAGAAGAGGCAGGGACCCTTTAACGGGGAAATAGTAAAGATATCCTGGTGGATGTAAGAGAAATTAAGATCTTGCTTTTTAAAGTCTAAAAAAAAAAAAATCATAAAAATACCAAAAAAATTCACACACACACACACACACAAGGGGTGGGGATGGGAGGTAAATACACAAATGTTTATTTCTTTCCCATTGTGAGCAGCACAGGTTTTCAAGGAACATCCACTCCAATCATTTAAGGATCCAGATTTCTTCCATTCCCTACTTTCCATCACCAGAGTTGGATTGTGATCACATGTTCAACCCCTGGAAAGGGAAAGAGCAATTTCAAGGCAAATGGTTTGTCTTTAAGATCAGAATTTCTCCAAGAGGACACATTCCAGCTTTTAAAGTGTCCCAATGGATTATGAAAGCTACCTACATTTTCTAAAACTAAATTGTAGTGAATGAATAAGTGGAAAGTTAAAAATCCATCATCTCCCCCCACCAACAATGCTACCCAGCTGTAAAAAGTGAGTGAAGCTTCATGAGTGATGAGTAAGGAGTGGATTAGGCCTTATATTATCCCTGGGGGAAAAAAATACCAAGAGGTCAGGTATGTTTTAAGGTCAGAAGAAGAGCTAATGAAGGGAGGACCATGACCCAGATCTTCCATTTCTTATCCATTGTTCCTGGGACAGATTTACTGACCCTCCTTTCTCTATCATTGCTGAACATTATGTTCTTTGGTTTTGTTTTTTAGGCAAGATTATTACATTATAAAAAGACTATCTTGGAGCTCACTGTGCAGCCTGCACCGGCCTTGAACTCAAAGCAATCCTCCTGTCTCAGTATCTTAAGTGCAAGGATTGCAGGGATGAGCCACCATACTGACTGCGTTCTTTATTTAACACTAAAGGGTTTAAGCTGAAGACTGTGACATCTGTTTTTGAGCAAGTGAACCTGCACATTAAGCTGCTTCTTTGCTAACCCAATTAAACTTTCTTTTAGGCTCTTTCTATGGCAAGAAATAGTCACTAAGATTAATTTTTGGGAATCAATTGGCTGCAGAAAATGCTCATCCAAACCCAGTGCCTTAAAAATAGCAAATACACACACACACACACACACACACACACACACACTTCCATGATGTTATCTAGGAGTAACTTCTGGTGGCCTGGTCTACTCAAGTCATCTTGATTGCTCATCTGAGCCTAGAGGGCCTAAGAGGTAACACCCACATATCCGACATCTGGTGGTGGCTCTCCTCGGGGACACCTGCTATTCCCACAGTGCCTTCTGTCCTCTAGAAATTGATACCAAGTTTCACAGCAAGATGATGTCAAGGTTTCAGGAGGGTAGTAGATGCTTCACATTTTCTAAAGGCTTAGACTGTGGAACTGACAAAATTTACATTTGTTTCATTTTGTTGATCCCAGCCAAACATATGTCCAACCTGGATCTAAGGAAATCAAGAGATAGCTTCTCATATTTTTCTTTTTGTCCCTAACTCTAACTTTGATAAAAGAAAGAATATTACGTTAAAAAAGAAGTATGGGGACACATGGGGAGGTATGACTCCTTAGAGAACACTATTCTGATGGTTTCCTGTAACTGAGATTTCCCATGGTACACCATTCTACCTGTCACCTCTCCTATTTTGTCCTCAAAATGAAATTCACTTACTATGCTTTGTACTATGAAACTCCTCCCCAGGTTTCAAAACCTCAGACTATAGATCTGACCTTGGATTAGTTAAATTTGGAACAAAGTGAAGTGAGAGAAATCACATGGAGAAGGGCTACATGTAAGCTAATATTTATTTTCTCACATTTGTCAAAGGTGGGGACTGGCTGTATGGTTCAGTGGCTAAATTCAGTCTTCCAAAGGACCTGAGTTTTGTTCCCAGCACTATGTCAGATATCTCACAACTTCCTGTAACTCCATTTCCAGGAGAATCTGATACCTCTGGGCTCCACAGACATCCACACATAAACTCATAAACACACATGCACACATAAAATAAAGAAGTCTTTGGAAAAAAAAAAAAACAGTGATGAGGTGATTTCTAAGAGATTGGTCTTGATAATTGGCCATATCATCTACTCCCAAATGGCATCATGCTCCAAGTCAACTTACAGGTCTTCAAATATTACACCTTGCTTCACTCGGCAGAAACAGAAGGAGAGAAAAGAACAGAATGCATTCCAATCAGGAATAATTTCTAGAACAAATACATCTATCTCTCATACTGTATAGGTTTGTGCTTAGTCTCAAATCCTCACTCAACAGCAAAGGGTCTTGGGAAGAAGCATGAGCCAAGTCAGAAGTTGGTAAATTGATCCCTACAGAAGAACAGACTTGGATAAAAATGACAGTGGGAAGGAACTAACCCAGCAGAGAGCTAAGGCAGGGAAAATGTAAACACTAAAGCCAGAGGCTGTGGAGCAGAGCATTTTGGGAATGTCTGCGGAAGTAAAGAATCTAACCAAACTAGAATGGGGGGAGGGCACTAGATGAGGATGAGAGAGGCAGGGATCAGCCCGTGATAAGGTCTGGTTCGGTTGCTGCACTGGGAAGGAGGAGACCAGAAGCAAAGCAAGGGTGTGTTGGGGCTCAATGCTTTGCTGAAGGACTCATAGGACAGTCTTTATATAGCTCTAACAGTGACAGATTCAGATGGGAAAGGCACACAGGGCAAAGCCTGGAGAAAGCCAGGTCCAAACTGCTCCTGCAGGAGTCACAAGTTATAGCACCTGGTAAAAAATGCTGCCTGCCAGGAAAGTACATTGCCAACTCAGTGCCCGGCTCTTACCAAGGGCTGGGCATTCCTTATGGTACATACCCAGGTCTCTAGCAGTTGGAAAGAACTGAATACAAACTGTGGTGTCTAAACAGTTTAAGCACAGGAAGCCACACATAATTCAGAGAATGGTGGGAACTCTCCCAGATACCAGTGAAATGGCCAGCCTTGCAGGCAAATCTTTCTAGAAATAGCAATCTTGTACCTACTGTTAACTTTTCTTTGCACACAAACCCACGGAGAGGGACACAAAGCAGAGTGGGTGAAGGAGGTTCAGTAAGAAAACAGTCTCCACAGCTAACAGAGTAAAAAGTAAATAGAAACCACAGGCAAAGGAGCCAAGTCTTAGAGCAGGGGCCACATTAACAGCAGGATTCAGAAACAGAGGAGTCAAACTGAGTGCCCAAATGCCTTAACTTGCACAGAGGAATGAGGGACCTTCTATATGAAAATAACCTGGCAGTACCAAGATACTGGAGTTGTCACTTAATTCTGAAGGTGAATAGTCTGTGTTCTAGTTCTACACAAGGCCTGGTTGTTCCATTAAAATACCCACATACTTGCCTCCTCTTTATTCTTTAATTCTGGAGTTTCCCAAGATCAGAGGCACATCTGCATCCCTGAGACCTGAAACACAGGTGTCATTCATTGAAGATGTAGACTTCCTTGAGAAGTTAGTATGGTTGTCAAGAGATGACTGGCCAGTTAGATAAAGGACCTTGACCTGCAGTATCACATCATGAAACCTTCTTCTAACATAGCTATGAAGCCATGCTCCAGCTACATCAAGATACTCCGATGAAAAAAAATCTCTATTTGTTTTAACTTGGCTACTGTAGTGCAGTCAATCTTCAGGTTGTGGTTTTACAAGCCTCTATTACCAGGTCTCCTACACTCAGCAAGAATATCATTTGCATATTCTATGAAACCATTCTGACCACTTTCCAGGCATCATTGATTCTTTGAATGAGTCTCTCCCCTGCACTGCCCTTCCAGGTCTTGGTGTATGTTCTGTTGTAATATTTATTAAATACATTATACTAGGGTATTTATATGCTTATCTGTGAACACACAGCAAAATGCTTCAAAAGGGTAATTCTTTAAAAAGATGTATGCATTGAATGAATAAATGAAAACATAAACCAAGAAATAGTACAATAGTGGATTGGTGTTTTGCCTGCATGTGTAACTATATAAGGATGTCAGATCTTGGAATTACAGACAGTTGTTAGCTACCATGTAGGAATCGAACTCAGGTTCTCTGGATGAACAGTCAGTGCTCTTAACTGCTGAGCCATCTCTCCAGCCCTGTTTTATTTTTCAAGACAAGGTTTCTCCATGTAGCACTGGCTATTCTGGAACTCACTCTATAGACCAGACTGGCCTTGAACTCAGAAAGATTCTTCCGCCTCTGCCTCTGCCTCCCCAGTATTGGGGTTAAAGGTGTGTGCCACAGCCTCCTGGCTCCCCACTTCTTTAATGAGATGATTAGTTTTCACAGGTTAAAGTGGGGACACTGCCATTAACTGGAGTAATTTCCCCAGTGGGGAAGCAAGTTATTTTGTTTTTAAATTGTAGAAAGGCTCAAATATTCCCCAACTATGACAGTCTACTTTCAACTGCGCACCATTCGATATTATCCAAGAATGCTTATTTGAGAAAGCAAGTACAGCACAACACTTTCTAGATGAAAGCACAGCTCGGGGTGTGCTTTTAAATGGCTTTTCCCAAGGAGTCGAATTTCAAGTAGTATCACTTTCATAAGCCAATATTTATGGCACACTACAGTGAATTCCCTAATGAATTTAAAACATCCCTAGCAGATTCTAAAAAGTGTAGACATGGTCACAGCACCAGTGTTACCAGACTGTTTTCCTATGAGATCTCTTTAAACTGTGTGGTGCACATTGTAAGCTCCATGAATTTCCCCACATGAATTTGTGAATAAAGGCCTGTGGTTAAATACTTGGATGACTAGTTGTAGTTAATATATAAAAATTCACATGAATTATAAAAATGAACTCCCAGAAATTAAAAACAATTTGTGGGTTTTTTTTTAAATAGCATCATCTGAATTTGAAGTTCATAGGATTAACTTTAAATTTCTTTTTTTTTTAAACTTTATTTATTTATTTATTTATTTGCCTTGGTGTTTTGCCTGGAACTGAAACTACAGACCCTTGTTAGCTGCCATGTGGGTGCTGGGAATCAAACCCGGGTCCTCTGAAAGAGCAGACGGTGCCCTTAACCGCTGAGCCATCTCTCCAGCCCCTAACTTTAAATTTCTAAGAGATTTGAAGTGTGTACGGACAGCATGGGCTACTACTGGTGAGCTTCATATGTATATACAAAGGAGGACTGTTTTAGGGAGGGTCAGAGAAAAAATGATTTTTAAACATTTCCTTTGTGTTGGGCACTTGGCATCCACTCTCATGTGATCCCCTGTAGCACTATTCATAAGGCAGAATTTATTACCCACATCCCACAGATAAGGGTAGAGAAATGGAAGGGATTGGTGTTCAGCTAACAACTAGTACTGAGCAGAACTAAAATTTCAGCCATATTTCATTGCCAGTATACTTGAGAGACTGTGATACCATGTCATAGGACCCAAATCCTCCTAGTTCTAGGTATAGGGTTAGGGTTAGGGTTAGAGCCTGTCTGGACAGTAGATTTAAAAACAAAGCAAATGAGCAACAGTCAGCAGACAGTGGTCCCCAGGCTGCTTGTTTGCTCTGTTACTTAAGACTGCCGTCCAGATACAGGGAAAGCGTTGAACATGTGATCTGTTCAGTCAAAAATATTTACTACCCAACCCATCCTAAGAGCCTTTGTCAATCAGGAGCCAGTGCTGAAGAAAGCAGAGGAATTAAAAATCGAGGGTGACCTGGAAAGGGGATATTTCATGGTACATGGAAAATCTGCTCACTCAGCTTCAGTCTAAAGACAGTACCATAGAGTGAGTCAAGTTCCTTAACTTGGTCTCTCATTTCTAAAGGAATCTAACCTCAAATTCTATCCTAAGAGTGATAACAACCAAAAACTACAGATAATGTAGTTACTATGAATGTAACCAAGTTATACATTGTTCAGCATTTTAGACTCAAAATCATCAGATTATGAAATTAATTGATAAGACTTTCCTATACAAATGTGATTATATAAAGATATTAATAAAACTCTATTTCTAAGCTTTATAGTAGGATTTTCATTGGCCATAAAAAAAAAACATTGATTGAAAAATGTTCTAGGTGAGAATGTGAATAATCAACCTCTCAAGCTATATTATGTATCAAATAACTCCTTCATATCAAATAATAAATAGACTTAGTTGATGGGAGAGGTTTACACTGTGCATCAATGTTTTTGACTATGCTCTTTATTTAGTCTTACACCAAGATGGCAAAATAAGGCAAAGAACATGAAACCCAAAATAAATTTGTTTACTTTTTAAATATTTTTGTGTGTTTACTATTGTGTGTGTGTGATGTGCATGCAATATGTATGTATGAATGTGTGTGTTTGTGATGTGTGAGATGTGTATGTATGTGTGTACCATGGTCTATATGTAGAGGTCAAAAGACAGCACTGAGGCATTGGGACTCTCATTCAGTTTCACAGGGGTCTCAGGGATGGAATCTCAGCCTTGGGTAACAAGTGCTTCACCCACAAAGTCATCTTGCTACCCCTAGAAATGATTAAAAAATAATTCACTAGAAACTGCAAAATATAAAGTAGTAAAGTTGAAGTTGATTATGTTGGTCTTACTAATCCAATCATTTCATTTCTAAATTAATGTGGAAGAAGTCGTGCTGGGCATGGAGTAAGAAATAATAAAGGAAGAAATAAAGTTAAAATAACTTAAGAATAAATTAAAGATTTTTAGATATTTTTAAAAATTGAACAATTTTTTTTATAAACCTTGAAAGTTTATAAGAACTGGCAATAATAAACTTGCCTTGTTTTGGTCACTGTTAAGTATTTTTTATTTCAGGGCGATTTTGTCCTTGTAGAAACCTACAAAGGTAATACAAGGTTCCTATAGATCCCTCAAAGGTCTTCCCTATGTTGCTATTACACATTAGTGGAAAAGAGTTCCTATCTTCACTATTTTCCTTAGTTTTTATCTAATGTGCTTTCCAGCTTGGCTTACTCTACCTGTCTCTGAACCAATTAAGTGTTGGCTACAGAAATCACTGGGACTAATTTGTTTTTTCCTTCAAGACAGGGTTTCTCTGTGTAGCTTTGGAGCCTATCCTGGAATTTAGTCCGTAAACCAGGCTAACTGAACTCTCAGAGATCCTCCTGCCTCTGCCTCCTGAGTTCTGGGATTAAAGGTGTGTACCACCACCTTTAATTAAACCACCGAGAATGATTTAATCTAAGTCAAGCACAGCCTATAGTCAGGGAGCAGAGAAACTCAGGGGTGGGGCCGAAAGGATATGCAATTGGCAATGACTTCAATGAGGTGCAGGTGGCTTTTTGTTCTAGAGTTCACTAAGAACACACACACAAATAGACAGGCAGACACAGAGAGAGAACGCTTGTTTTTATTATTCATAAATGTGATAGATTCAGCTAATCATGAGTGGCTAGAGATGCTCACAATTGTTTAACAATTTAGAAAATTCTAATACTCCTAAGATTCAGTAAAACAGAAAAATTTCCTGTGGTTACTGAGCTGACTCTTGTCTACTGGTAGGCAAGTTTTTCTTTATTATCCTCTTTTAAATTAGAATACTCATTTTAAAAGAAGAAATTGCATTCACATGACTAAACATTAAAAATGTACAGAATGTGTTTAGGCTTCTCTCCTCTGTCCCTATTCTGTGCCTGAGTCCCCATGGTCACCATGGTTGCATTTTCTTGTGTGCTATTATCAGAAAAGAATGACACTCTTGTAAGAAAATTTATATGTGTATTTTCCTCTACTTCCTCCCCCATTTTTATATTTTTGGTTGTGAGCCTAGCCTTTAAAGACTGAGCCATCTCTCCAGCCCCTCCCCCATTTTTATAAGTTTCTTGAACATTTATCATGTTTGATCATTTTTGTCATGTTTTTCAATTCTTCTTAGATTAATACCTTCTTCCCTACCCATCCAATTTTGTATACTCTTTCTTTTTTTAACTTGTTAAGCCCAATTTGTGTTGCCCATATGTTCTCAGATGTGGCTTTCCACTGAAGAATGGGCAATCAACAAGGAGGGATACTCTTTAGATTCACTGTCTCTCTCCCTTCCTTTTCCCTCTCTTCCTTCCTCCCGTCCTCTCTCCCTTTCTCACTCTCTGAAGCTATCAATTGACAATAGCATCTTAGCTAGCAGTGGAGCATTGTGCCCACCTCCCTTCTCCAAGTTGGAATCCTGTCTGAGTTGGGCTTCCACAGATCTTGTAGTGTCACACCTGTTGTAAATTCATGTGTGCATGTTGTGGAATATTATTTTAAGATGTGTTATGTTTGTACTGTGGAACATTTGTTTAAATGATGCAAAGAAGTGTTGCATTCTTTTATGTTGCATTTAACTCTGTGAAGTTCTGTTACTTTGCCTGTCTAAAACACCTGATGATCTAAAAAAGAGCTGAATATACAATTGTGAGGCAGGAGAAAGGATAGGCGAGGCTGGCAGGCAGAGAGAATAAATAGAGGGAGAAATCTAGGAGCAAAAAAAAAAAAAAAAAATAGAAGATAGAGAAAATAAGGGGCCAGCCACTCAGCCATACAGTCAGCCATGGAGTAAGAGTGACAGTAAGATTACAGAAGAAAAGAAAAAAAACTAGAGTATTTTTTAAGTTAAGGAATAATTTAGGTTAAGAAAAGCTGGCAAGAAACAAGCCAAGCTAAGACCGGGCATTTATAAGTAATAATAAGTCTCTGTGTGTGTATTTATTTAGAAGCTGGGTGATGGGTCCCCAAATAAAACAAAAAGCCAAAAGAAAAAAAAAAAATAACCAACAACCTGTTCACCTGCCAGGCTATGTTCAGAAAACCCTGTTTCCTTGTCATCTACTACAACTGGCTCTTCTGATCTCTCTTCCACAGTGAAGAGACAGTGTGGTGAGGATACTCGGTTTGGGGCTTAGCAAACTCCAAATGTCTTATTCTCTGCACTTTCCCAGTTGTGCATCTCTGTGGTAAGTGGCATGTACTGCAAGGATATATGAGCACAACAACCCTTTAGGGGGGCAGTTTAACACTGTGTCCATGGACCACAATAATAGTAGTAGGTTCTCCCCTAGGGCTTATAAAATAATTGCATTTTGCTTCTTTTCCCTTAAATTAAGCCCCAACAGTCTTTCCACACTGATGAATAGCTTGCCTATCTTTTTTTGATAGATTGGTTATAATTTACTATTAATCCTCTGTTGATGAAGCAAGATATTTCCATTATTTTGATACTATAAACTGAGGGAATTTTATTCACCAATATTTCATTTTTCCTCCAACAATTTGTTTCACTGATTCAGGGTAGTCACTAAGATATTCTAAATCTTTTTTTAAGGACCATTTATGTGGCAGGCTAAATTAGATATTCCACTTATTACACCAGAACCTTATGTCCCAAATAAAGTCCTGTACTGTCTTAGACCTTTTCTTAGAGAGCCAGAACAAAGCCACCAGGTTCCTGGTGATTCTGGGGACTTTACGTAGATCTGACATTTTGTAAATATTCTCTGATAGAGTTTTTAAAACTGTAAACCTTGCTGTTGCATTTCGAACAAAATAAAATGAAACTGTACCTCACAACACATTTTAGCTGACTCTCTTTAGCAAGGGTCAGGAAAGCTAAACAAATTCTTTTCTGCTTATCAACCCACTGCTTAAGATAACCTGCCCTGAACAAGCTATCTGAATCACTGTTGACTATGCAGGAGCCCAAGACTTAAAAGACCTGTCACTGTCCGTGGGAGCTAAGTGAGGGACCCATGATGATAAACAGACAATAAAAAGACAAATAGAGGCCAGGGAGTGGGTCTGCAGTTAAGCCTACAGTCCTTCTCTGGAGGAAGTTCAGTCCCCATGTCATGTCACCTGGCTCACTGCCTCCTGTCACTCCAGTTCCAGGAAACCTGGGCCTGGTGCTTCTGCCCTCCACAGGCCCACACGCAAAATATACAAACATTTGAAACATAAAATTCAAAAAAGAAGAGCACTGGCCTTTGTTAAGTATCCAGGTACTCTGCCAAGAGTTTTACAGCATCTTTTTCTTAGATCTCATTTCTCTGCAGATCCACAGCTGTGCCCACTTCTTCCCTTACTCCCTGACTCCCAGCAGGAATCCTGATGATGCTCTCTCATGTGTCCTGAGAACTAGTAAAACAAAATACCCTGCCTCAGAGAACACAGGAAACTGGACCAGTCTTTACACACCTTTGACTGACTTTGCTACATTCTTGACAGGATAAACTTCATGAAGCAGGTAAGAAAATGTATTTCATGATGGTGGAGACAAAATGGTGTGGAGGAGAAAGCCTACAACCCCAAAGTTGGCATGTGCACAGCAGGAGCTTGGGTGGCTTCCTGGCTGGACTGGGGATGGAAGTGTCATTCTTCAAACTTTTAATCCCTATAAATATATGAGGAAATGAAGGCCAGGGTGGATTTCCCAAGTCTGCAATCATTAATAATAATTAACTTTACTTAATGGTTCATTAAGTAACAACGTGCTCAAGGATCAGGAACTTTTAATCAATGCAGCAAACAGTCTCCAGACATTGATTAAGGCTACTTATGAGGATTGCTTTGGATTGCACCTTTTAAAATATAATTAATATGAAGACCAACTGGTTTCCTAGAGATTTCCTTTCAAAAGAAATCTTTGAGATCCCGTGCTGGAGTTTAAGGATCAAACAAGAGTGTTTCACAGAGGTGCTCTCTCAAGCCCCAGATCCTCAGACTGCAGACCTCTGCGGAATTGCTGGGAGGTCGGCAAGCAGAGTAAGATGCTTGAGCTAAATGGACAGGCCAGTCAATTCCACACACTCAGCTAGACATAAGCAAAGGGCAACCTCATTCCATCTCTATTGTCCAACTTGAAACTGAGCAATTAGTTGGCTTTCAGACTTCTGAACTTCCATGGGGTACTGGGCTGGGCTGTATCATTTGTGCCCCCCCACACTGCTGGCTGAGCATAGTTTGCTGAAGGAGTAGTTGGAGCTGAAGCAGAAGACATTCTCATGATGTCTTACCCCAGCTCTAATAAGCAGAAACACACAATGAGCCACCACTGATTTATTTCCAGAGAATTACCAGGAGCATTATTGGTAATGAGCAGTCATGTCCAGTAAAAGCTTATTCCTTCAGGGAGCTTGGAGCCCTGTGAGTTTAGAAACCTCTCAGCTTCCTGGGAAATGTATAATGAGTTTCTGTATCTCTTGCTAGATTAGATTCCCAAGCCATTGGAAAAATAAAAATGAAAAGCTATTTTGTATCATGTTATTTATGAGTAACAGAAAGTGAAAATTGCATGCAAGGAAACAGCATTTCAGAGCTGGGTGCACTTTGATAGTAGAATCCACATTCCCCACACAGGAGGAATAAATTCTCCTAATGAAACAGGCTTAACTGGTACTGTACCTCAGTACCTTATGGAAAGTTGAGCTCACAGGAACTTCAAGGCTGTCCCTGAAGGACCCTTATTTGAACTCAAAGAGATTGTCACTCAATGCAGTCTACTCAGGTGCTGCAAAGAACATTACCCTTGGAATGACAACTACAACTTTAGTTCAGATCTTGTCATTGTCCACTGCGCGCACACACACACACAATCACACACACACACACACACACACATTCACACAATGCAGACAAGAAAGCAAGAAACAGGAAATGACCATGCTGTCTGTTTTTTGATGCTTAAACAGATATTGGGATATTTTTTAACATATTTGGGAGAACTCATATTTCCAAGCAAAGTGAATTGATGTTAATATCTAAAAGGTGATGTGATCAGAAACAAATGGAAACTTGATAGTTCAAGGAACAGTCAAGTGAATAAAATATAGATGATTGGCAAGAAAGAAAGCAAAAGTAACTTCTCGAAAGGCCAGGCACAGTGCCGAAGCTTTACGAATATTATGTATTTAATTCTCTCATCACCCTTTATGCCGGTAACATCATCATTTTCATTACTATTGAGATTAGGAAACTAATGCCCAGAGAAGTCAAATGTTTTCTTGATTTTGTACAGCTAGTAAGAGGTAGAAACCAATTCTGCACACAGGGTACTGTTCCAGGTCATGATAGTATTTATTATTTTATTTTTAATGAAATTATGCATATACTTATTTTTTTAGATTAAATATTTCTACAAAGTTTGTTTTTAAAATAATGGTCTCAAGCGTACCTATCTTCTCAAAGTGTACCTCATCCTCCCTAGATGTAATTATGTTCATTCCCTCAAACATACTCTTAACTGATTTCTGTTTCTCTTCATTTCACTAAATAGTGTGCTCAGATTGTTATCTTGTGAAAATTCTCTTGCTATGTCGCTGTACAGAGTAAATCTCACTTTTTTTCTCATTCTCCACTAAACTCTGAACATATTCCCATGTTTCTGCTGAACCTCACCATGTGTTCACATCACATCTGTCATTATATATAACATGTCACCTTAGACAGGGAAACGAAAAACAGATCAAAGAAATAATTCTAATAACAAACAGCTTGGTGACAAGATGGTTTTGAGGGAGCTGCTTTCAGGAGCATAAGTCAGTCAGTCAGTCTTGGGTAGTTGCATCTCTGAAAAGCCCTCCACCCTAAGTACACATGCAACTGGTCCCATGCAGCTGTGGGGAGGAGGCAGTGAGTGACAGAATCCCAGGTGGGCACCCAACAATCTTCTGCAAGGGAATGCCTAAGGCCTGACCCTGTGAAGAAGTCACATGATATACACATTTGCTCTGATTTTGGGACAGCAAGAGCCATTTGAAGCCCAGAAGACAGAGTTCTACTGCACTGCACCCTTTCCTTTGACTCTTATAGTCTTTCCACTTCCTCTTCCATATTTCCTGATCTTAAAATGTAATGTAGACACATGATTGTTTTCTTAAGACTAAGCTGTTCTGCCATAGAGACCACAGCAGCAGTATAGACGATACTACTAAAAAAAGATGTTCCCTTCCATTATAGCCAACAATAGCAGTAACCTAAGGGGTAAGTACAAATGTTTAGAAGGTAATTTAACAGATCCATCACATCTGTTTAACAAAATAATAGCAACATTCTTTCTGCTGGGGCATGTGATTTTCCAGCTACGGACTTTTCCTTTCTTTCCTATGGGGAGACCAGGCTTTAAATCAGTGCAGAAAGCAGCTGGCTGTATCATTATGGTTGTACCACTATTGCACCAGCAGATGCATCTTGACTGGTAGGCTGGAATACATAACTGAGCAGAACCACTGCTGGCCATTCTACAGTGGATGTACACAGCATATTTCATAAATGCTGCCTAACAGACTTTCTCTCAGTCCCAGCTTATATCTTTATTTCCTGTAATAAAACATGTGGAGTCTTCAGCAATAGGAACGTACTGTCTACTTCTACTAATCACCAATGGCAGTGACAATGACTTGGATCTCAGGAGCATGGTAAGTGGGGTTACCCTGGCCAAAATCTCAGTGAGGTAGCCCACTCATCGCAGTAAAATTTTCATGCAATAAATATGTCTTCTGGTTGTGCATGTGCCTATCTGCACAGGTACCTGCTGTCTTTAAACTTTTAAGCTGCAGTTTTATTTGTTTGTTTGTTTGTTTTTAACGTTTACAAATACAGACTTGTAGAATTTTCTCAACCACTTTGTTGAGTAGTTTCTGTACCTTGCTCAACCATACAGTTCTCAGGAATTTAATATCTGTACTTAGACTCTGAATCTTGCAACACATTGACTTTCTATCCTCATGCCTTGAAGCCAATTCATGTCTTGTAGATGTTTTTCTAAATCTGTAAGACATTCAGAGTTTAGCACTATATAATAAAATCTTTTTTACAGAAGACAGATAGATGTTGTGGTGGGGGGGTTGCCATCTACTTGAAGCAAGTATCACTTGTCTTGGGGTCCATCAGCTAGGAGATGCCAAAACAAAGAAAAAACATTAGCAAAGTCTAATCCAGCACAAAAAGATTCTGTTGCTTGTAGCAATTGTCCCATTGAAAGAGTCGTGTTTCGGTGAGATGGCTCAGCCTAAAGGTGCTTGCTGTGTTCTCAGAAGAACCTGGGTTCAGGTCCCTAGAACCCCTGGAAAAGCCAGCTCCAGTGACTTGTGCCTGTAATCTCAGCACTGAGGAGAGAGGCAGGAGGACCCTGGCCTTGCTGGCCTGTCCAGTCAATCCATAAGGATCAGAATTAGAAACATACACATTAGTTCCTGCCTCCCCACTATGTACACACACAAACATACACATATTCATAAACGCATACATGTGTACCCCCCACACTCCTCCCCACAGTGTTGTTTAGCATTATGGATATGACACTTGAAAGAGCTTGTCTTTCAAAGAACAATCTCTACTTTTCCAGGGCAATCCTGCTCACTTTCTTCACATTTTACAATGTTGAATAAAATCTATCAATTTTAGTATTTTTTTATACTAAAAAAATACTTCCAGTATAATTTCCCACAGAGAAGAAATATACATAATATGCTCTGGTGGACCAGAATGAAGGCACACCTAACCCTAGAACCCACCTAAGCTAAAATACTTTGCATTTTAGCCGTAGATTAATACACAATTGAACATACATACGGTCCCTAGCTGTCTTGCATGGTCCTCGCTTATGGGTAACCTTAGCAACCTTATTACGAAAGCAGCTAGGATGGTTCATCCCACATCAGTTCTCTTTCCTTCTCACAAGCGACTCTCTGTTGTCTCTGCTTCAGTGCAATGTCTTGTCTTCTAGAGACAAGAAACTTGGTCTTCCAGAAGCTCAAAATGAAGGTATCTGTCTTTCTGTCAGTTTCCTACCGCCCCCCCCAAAAACTCTGGCTCAATTGACATCTTGCCACATTTGTTCCCAAGTGACCTAGACAGGCACGTGGCCTGATCCTCCCTTATCCAACTGTAAGAAATGGCAAACCAGAAGCAAATATAGTGGCTGCCTCTCACATATCCTGTTGAAATTCCCCCTGTAGGAGAGAAAATTTCCTTTGGGCATATCACTCAGCCTCAGTAGTAAGTCTCATTATCCAGAGCAGGGGTCATGAAAATGTGGCTGCAGCCTCCTTGCAATCCGGTCCCGTGTTACATTCAGAGATTACAATATATGCTTCAGTCTTGCAGCTGTCTGGAAGTGACCCAAATTCATGTGGTAGACGCCATTAAAGACAGAGGCAGGAGACCCTACAAACCACATAGAGGCAGGTACTCCCTTTACTGAGATAATTCCTCACACCTCACATTCTTACATTCTCTTTGGGCAGGCAGATCAGACTCAGTTGTGTGTTTCATTACCTGTATCAGGAATCATACAACTGTCACTACAGCAAGAAGGCATACCATCCTTTATTACATGGATAAGAATGCCATAATGAGACCTCCCCACCCCCAAAGCAGATATTATACTACAAATGGCTCAACCCCAGTGCATCCCTTTTCACTCAGTAAAAGCAATCCAACTGTTCCACCCAGATTCATCTTTGACTCTGTCAAGTTTTCTGTTCCAATGTCAGTTTGTTCTATGACTTTTCTTGGGTAGATAGACAGAAATACGTCCATTCACCCAATAGAGCACCACCGGGCAAAAGAAATTATTAATACACAAGTCCAGTTTGGTGAAGAGTGAGTTTACTGGGGTTACGTATAGGATCATGAGTGACCCCAGACTATTACATCATTGAAAAACCCCACCCCAGCATTGGTAATGAATGACTAACAAGAGCTGCATGGTTAGATTCTGTCTCCAGTCAAATCTTTGACCTCCTATGCACTCCACCACCCCCCAGGATCACATGTAGCTGGGATAGAATCATACACAGTAAGGGGGAGGAAGGAGGGGCTAGGATCTCAGAGGAGAATCTGATCATTCTTCCTACACCATCTTCTACAGGGGAAGTTAATAGGCCAGACTTGTAAGGATCTCAAGGGGCAGATCATGGCTGCTTTGGCTTCAAGACAAAGCTGGCCAGGCCAAAGCTGGAGGAGGGCTTTTGCTGTAAGCAAGACAAGGAGCAGGGAGATGTTCATAGCTGATCTCCATAGCTTATAGGGGATTGTATGTTCTTTTCTACACAGCCCTTTATTTTTCTTCAAGTTATCCTTTTGATTTCATGTTATTGCTGTTTGTCTAGTTTTTCTCATATTTATTTCTAATCCAAACTCTCCTTTAATTTTGTGGACTTCTTTTCAACATATCCAAATGCATCAAGAACCCTAACAAGCTCCTCTTTTGGAGGAAACCTACCTTGCCTGAATCTGGATAGAGTGTTCTTCCAACATTAGCCCTTATTGCACAAATTCTATTTGTTATTAATAAAAGCCTGGAGCCAGATACTGGGGGGGGGCTATCAAAGAGATAGAGAAACAAATCACAGCTACTTCTCAGCCAGCCTACTCCTCAGGCCTGTCTCCGTGAATCCTCTGACTCCAAGCCTCTCATTCCTCAACCTAAAAAAAAAAGTAGCAGGCCAAGGAAGCAGTTCTGCCTCCTCCAGCCTTATCTTTCTTTCTCCCCCGAAATCCTCTCTTCTTGGCTCAACTGTCCTAGTGTTAGGATTAAAGGTGGGTGCCACCCTTGAACTCACAGAGATCCAGACAGATCTCCTGACCCCACTTAGTGATGGGACTAAAGACGTGGGTCACCACTCCCTCACCTTCCTGGCTTGGCTCTGTAAGTCACTCTGTCCTCTGATATTTTAAGCTATTTTTATATAATACATCACCACACCTTAACAGGAAGCTCAGGCCTTTTTATAGTTAGTCCTGAGGTTTCTGTGTTTCTCCCTCTCTCAGGTCTACAAACCTTCCTCTCCTCACTTACATCCCACCACTAAGGATCAGCCTTCAAAATATATAGAGGAACTAAATGTTGGAGACCTTATATATCTGAAAATATCATTTATACTTTGTACTTTTTCAGTGGAAAAGTATAAGTCTGTTTTTCCTTTGAATTTTAAAAGTACCTCTATTGTACTCTAGATTTGTTTCTGCTTTTGAGTATACACGTGACATTCTGTTTCTTGATTTTGTAAATGTTAAATGTGAAGGGTTTCCCCCTTAGAATCTTCCACTTTCTTTCTTTAGAAATGTTGTTTATTCTTTGACAGGGGTTTATAGAGTATGTAGGTCTGGGAGTGTAATTTAATGGTATAGTGTTGGCCTAGCATACATAAGGTCCCAGGTTCAATCTCTGGTAATATAAATGAAAATAATAATAGAATGTCTACCATGTGCCAGCCTTGGCTTAATGCCCTAGGAATATGTCAATGAAAGTTTTATCATCACATTTCTATGAGGGCATCTATGACTCACACTCTGGGAGCATCTGATGGGACTTTTCATATGGGAACAGAATCTACAAGTCTAGGATCCACGTTCATCAGATTTTCTTCCTCTCATTCCCATCCTCTCCTTTAATGGCCCTGCTATTGGATACTGAGCCTCCTGACAGGTCCCCTAGTTTCCATAGCTTTTCTTTCCTACATCCTTATATTAGTCTTGTTGCTCACCTCCTTAGGGTTTTTCTTAACTTTATCTTTTAGCTTGTATATTGAATTTCTCGTTTCAAGTGTCATATACTAGTGGCAAGCCTCTTATAAACTCACCAAATATTCTTTTTGTAGACAGTCCTGTTATTGTTTCTTATCTTCTCCTACCTCTGGGAAGACAGGGGAGTTTATGTTTGAAGTTTTCCATGGGCAGAATTCGTTTCCTTTGGGTCTTCTATTTGTTTCAGTCTCTATCTTTCATTCATAAGATTTTTACAGATTTTTTTCAATCCCACACTGGCCTCGTGTATTCCTAGCTCTGTTTTGGGAACAAAGTTGAAAGTCACTGCTCCTTTGTTTGCTTCAGGCTGGTGTGACAGAGACAGCCACATGGGCCAAAGTAAGTGCCTTTTTTCAGAGGCCAATGGAGACAGACCAGAGAATGTGTTCAGATCTCTGCTGGAAAGTGCAGGCCTGCTCATCTCTTTACCCATCCCTGGGGGCCAAGGGAAAAGAGAAAGAGATACAATCACACAAGTCTCAATCTTACTGTTGCTTCCTAATCTCTACTATTGCAGCTCTGTACTTCCTCAGGACTTCAAATTCCTCAGGTGCCTGTGTTCTACCCTCTGTGAACTGTGCATTGTAGCAGAGATGATTATTAAAAGTGTGACTAAGATTCAGTCTTTCTGGACCTCCTAATTCTGATGCTGCTTGTCTAAGATACAGTTTTACTGCTGCTGTCTTCCTCTGTTCCATTGCCTTGCCCTTCATGTTTGTACATCTTAGGAGGAAGCAGTTTGGAAGTTTGTAGCCGGGCATGATCTGGCAGCATTTCTTTCTTTCAGAGACAGAGATTCAGACCTCATCCTCCTGCTTCAGGCCCTCTGAGTGCTGGAATTCCAGACTTGCACCACCACATCAACTCAAATTTCTACAGCTAGAACTGTACTCGCCATGAGCATATTCTGGATAAAATACTCATCAGGCCTCACCATTCACCTTTTGTGTTTTCATTCCATTATGTAAGATGCAGCACATTTAACATATCTATAACCTAGCATCCAAACTATGAGTGCTACATGGGTCACTTCATTAATAAGAGATACCTCATGTTCTCAGTTACTCATGTCAGAAACTGGGGAACCCTTTGATGCCCACGTTTTCATGTCACCAAGTCCTACTTCTGAATATACCTGCCTGTGAATATTGAGGACATGAATGTACTTCCTTTCATCTCTTCTGTGATGGTCCCAGTCAAGTACATACTACCTGTGCCCTATACTTTTCCAGTTGGGACCTGCTGATTTCCCTGCTACATCTTCAGCCTCTCACCTATCCTCACACTGCCACTGCCACCTTCACTGTCTTTGAGAGATGGTTCAGAGGTCAAGAGCACTGACTGTACTTCCAGAGATCCTGAGTTCAAATCCCAGCAACCACATGGTAGCTCACAACCATCTATGATGACATCTGGTGCTCTCTTCTGTATATTGTACACATAATAAATAAATAAATAAATCTTTTTTAAAAAAGCAAAATATCAGCCACATCTTGATTTATGCATCTGCTTTAATCTTTCAGGTGCTTCCCAATGTTAAGGATGAGTCCTTAGCAAGGCTAGTAAGGACCTGCAGGCACTGGCCACACCCTCAGCTCGGCCACACCTAAGGATTGCTTCTCCACCTAGAATCTCTTGTCTTCTATTTTTGTTTCCTAGCTTTCTTTCATCACAAAATCAGAAATTCTCCTTGCTACACCCAGCCTGGCTGACCCCTTCACTCTGATTACAACCTACATCTTGGTTGAAATACAACTCAGAGAATCTTAGCCAAGTCAAGAATCTATTAGTATAAGAACATGCCTTATTTCTTTTTTTTTTCCTTTTTTATTATTATGAATAAAGAAGTCACATTTTCTATCCCAGTACATCCTTATTCAAGGTTCCTTCCCCCTCCCACCACATAAGGTCATTCTCTCTTCTCCACATCTCCCCATCCCTGCCATGGGCAGGTAGTCCCAAGGTCCCAAGGTCCCAATATTGCTTAGTTCAGCCTCCACTCCTGGCAGATCCAGTTTTCTCCCCCAACATCAAGACTAAGTCAGGTGTTCCTCTAGGGGGAGTGGGATCCAAGGAGTCAGTCCAAGGTGTTTCTGATCCCAAGCTGGTTCAGTGGTTGTGGTTTGCAGCTTGGGCATGCTTTGCTTTTTGCTTTTTGTTTTGGGTTTTTGTTTTGTTTTGTTTTGTTTTTGTTTAGAGTCCACTAATGAGTGAGTACATCCCCTGCTTATCTTTCTGGATTTGTGATACCTCGCTCAGGAGAATATTCTCCAAATCCATCCATTTGCCTGCAAATTTTAGGATATAATTTTTTCTTACTGCTGAGTAGTACTCCATTATGTAGATGAACATGCCTTATTTCTTTATAGCATTTATCTTGCTTACTAATAAACTCTATTTTAATAACTATTTGATCATTATCTGTCTGTCCCATCCTAAGAACCTTGAGAACAAAGAATATTTGTTACTCCTTATCATTGGACATCCACAGGGCTGGCTGGAGTGCTAATTACACATTTTATTTTTCTTATTTAATGAATTACTTTCTTGCAGTCTCTTGCTCTTCCTCTGAACTAATTAATCTCTCCCCTGTTCCATAGATCTTTCAGAGTTGATTTTAAAAGAAGCCACTATTGCCTGGCACAGTGATGCATGCCTTTGATTACAACACTGAGAGGCAGAGACAGGCAGGTCTTTGTGAGCTTGAGGTGAACCTGGTGTACTTATCAAGTTCCAGACCAGGCAGGGACACACAGTGAGTCCTTGACTCCAAAACAAAACCAACCAACAAAAAAGGAAAAAAAAAATAGTATCTCAGGCAAAATATTTGTCAGATTCATTATATCATCATGCATTATCAACGTCTTTTAATGAATGAAGGAAGGTCTTTGTTACTTTTAAATGCTATAATAAATTTCTTAGGATCATGTTGCTTATTTGTCTACACCCCAGGCTTACTCAGACCTTGCACTCTGCTTTTGCTAGCCAAACACTGGCATTATAGTTGTGTGTAAATTTCTTAGATTCAAATATATGGGGCTATCAGCTGCTATGGCAAATAATCTAGACTGATTGAGTAGGGGGTAGAAAATGAGATAATTTTGAAGTTTTCAAAAGGTAAATTAAATTTTTTTAATGTTCCATAAGTATTATAAGCAATTGAATTAATGATCATTGTCAAACATAGGTAGCGTTTGTGGTTTGTGATGATGGGGTTTTTTGTTTGTTTGTTTCTGTTGTTAACATTATTAAAAATCTATCACTCATTTGTGGTAGGTAAGGGCTTGAAACACATTACTGCGTAACTGTTATAGCCAATCCTATAGTGGCCTACAGAAGTGTTTCCAGTTTGCCAGTGTCAGAATCCAGGTAGGCTAAGAAAGCAGGTAAGAGGCTTTAGGGATGAAAGGTTAAAATAGGGTCATACCCAACTGGGTCGTCTGCTTCATTTCATCCTTTTAATGAGAAAAGCAAAGTCTTTGTAAGAAGTCAGTTTAATTTTCACTAAATTTGTGTGTATGTATTGTGTATGTGTGTGTGTATGAGAGAGGGAGAGACAGACAGACAGACAGAGGGTGTGTGATGGCTTGCAAGAGTCTGCTCTTCTAACATGTTGGGTATTTGATACAGGCCATCAGCCATGTTGGTAAAAGCCCAGTGAACCATCTTACTGGCCCAAGAAGTCAGGTTCTTTAAAGAAAATGACCTTACACTAGGGAAGATCGTAATTTGGACACAAGGAAGAAACAATTTAGAATCATTCGGCACCAAGAAAAGCTGCATATCTTTGATGAATGAGTATCCAGCCTCAGAGATCAGTGGGATATCTTGAAAAGCAGAGGTTGAACTCATGATCATTGGCTGTCTAGTTTTCCAAGTCTGAGAGGTTGTTTATAGCTATCTTTTGTCCCCAATCTTTTCCCTGGTTGGAAGTTTGCATTCATGTCGGGGGCTGGAGAAATGGCTCAGAGGATAAGAGCACTGAATGTTCTTCCAGAGGTACTGAGTTCAGTTCTCAGCAACCACATGGTGGCTCACAGCCATCTAGAATAACATCTGGTACCCTCTTCTATATACCATACACATAATAAATAAATAAATCTTTAAGAAAGAAACAAAGAAAGAAAGTTTGCATTCATGTCATCCTATTTTCATTATCTGAGAGTTGCTTAACCAGGGCAAATCCTGCTTTCCTGAGGTTGGTAGTCACTTTGCTTAACAACTTGCTGTGTGAACAACTTGGCATCTCTTCACCTACAGTCAGCACCTACTCAGTTGAATTACTCGCTTTGTTGACATTATGCTGTTTTCAGGGAAACACTGAAATCCAAAGCTGAATGTCATGGCTCTTCTGTGCTGCTGTAACAGAATAGATTGTGTAATTTGTAATAAGCAGAAATGGATTCGTTCATGGCTCTAGTAGTAAAATCCCGGGGCTGGCATCTAGTGAAGGCTTTCTATGTGTGGGGGCACAAAGGAGAAGAGGAAGTAATGGAACAAAGGACTGAAGTTAACCTTTCCTAAGGAATGCACTCCAACAGTAAGGTCTGCCCTTCAGGGCCTGTTTACGATTTTAGACTCCACCTCCTCTAAACTGGCATGTTGAAGGTTAACCAATTCAAACTTAGCAACACATTCAAATCACAGTGCTTGTGACCATTTGAAAATACATAAGATTATAAATAATGATAAGGAGAAAAACACAGGACAAGAGTTTGAAGAAATTAACATGATTATCATGAGAATTTAAGAAACTCAAAAACATGGGAAAAAGAGTCCCAGGCAGAAGCATCATGATAAATTTGAGCCAGCCATCTCTACATAACAAACTCTGGGTCAGCTAGGAGTACAATGTGAGGCATTGCCTCACAAAACCAAACAAACAAAAGGCACTTGAAAAAATGAAAATACCAACTGTGACTCTATATCAGGAAGGCAAAAGCCATAAGGAAGCTATTAGGAAGACTAAATTATTCTGCACAACTATCCTGAAGATTGCTGGAAATACACTGTTCGCAATGAAAAAAATCTATTTTTTTGTTTGTTTGTTTTAAATCTAGGTAAGCCTGATGACACAGACCTGTATCCCAGCATCTAGGAGGCAGGATGTTCATCCAAGAAAATCCCCTCACTTCCCCAGCCCCCACACACACTGTGTGTGTGTGTGTGTGTGTGTGAATTCTGTATATAAAAGGAAATATGTTAGATGGGAATTACTATAGCTTTGCCCAAATGGATAAAGGAACAGATAGATAAATCTACAGCCTCTACATGTTCATCCTTTGGACTCGGGAATGTCACTTAATCCTTCTGTTTCTAAATCTGGCTGTACATGGAGATCAGGCTGGAGCTTTTTATAAAACACTGATTGGTCCTCACATCCAAGTATTCCAAAGAGCAGTTTACAAACTCCTGCCAATAACAGGATGAAAGCTATCTGGCTTCAGTTGCCTTGTTGGAGAATAGTTGACCCTGCTGTCCCACAGAATGTCATGAAGATGAAACACAATAAAGTTTAAAATATGCAAGCAGAGACTGTACTGACCCTTCAGGGTAGGATAAGAATTCTGGTTGACCAAATAAGCCTTCCAGAGAGGGTACACACACCATTTCACAATCCAAATGTGTCTCTGACACACACATGACTCATCAAAGACTAAGATTTAAATAGGAACTGAATGGTTCCCAAGCAAATCAACTCATCACCTTCCTCTCCCACATCTCCCTGCTACCCTTAGAAACAAAGCACTATTGTGAAGAAAATATATATAAAGTTTTGAGAAATATCTAGTGCCTGGAAGGGCAGAGCAGCCATTAGTTCTCCACTTCCCAACTGTCATATTTGGTTATTTCAGTTTTATAAAACATGATATATTAGCTGTTCATCTCCAGCCTTGCGTCAATACACATTTTGCAAACAGTGCCATGGTTTGACTAGATACCTTGGATCCTCACTCCTGTTGCTATGTGCCTGCTCCTCAGCCTCTGCACTTGGGCTCTGATCTATCCAGTAGTCCTCTTGTTAAGAACCATTTGCAAGCACTGAAGAGTCCTGAGCAACGTGTATTGAGAACAAGGTTGGTCTGGGAGATCATGCCCCACCCCGCCTGGCACAGCACGTAGGGTCGGAGAGAAGGAGTTTCCACTGGAGGCTTGACCAGTCTACACCACCTCCTTGGTTTCCTCCTGTTTTATTTCTATTTAAAGGCATCTTTGAGAATCATTTGGCCACAAGTCTTCATCTAAGGATATTTCTGATAATTTTATCATCCTCAACAGTAGATGCTGTATAATCTGAGATGGAATTTGTATCTGTATGTTCATGAAAGTAAAGCCTGTTGATTTCTTCTTTGGGGATCTCAAATCTTTACTGTCTTTCTCATTCAGATTAGGCTTTTTTAAAAAAAAATGTATAATCTACATAAAGGAAATACATTTTAATACAAAGCTCAACAGATTCTTTGTATACATAGCTATGCAATCAACTCCCAGATCTAGATATAAGAGGCTTCCAGCACCTGAGGGCTCTCCATGACTCCTTGCAGCCAGCAGTAACACTCCTGAATAACCAAGATAATAAATTTCATCACTCACAAGCTGAGCCTGTTATGGACTGATAAACACAAAGTCCTTGTGCTTTCCTTTCCCTCTACATTATGTCTGGGAAATTCATCATTCTTTCACGTTTCTGTGAAGTTTTCTTTTCTCCTTTTTTTCTTCTTCCCTTCATTTCTTTCTTTCTTTTTCTTTTTTTGAGATACTCCTGTAAAGAGGCCTACTCAAATTCATAGTAATCCTCTTGCCTCAGCCTTCAGAGTGTACAGTTTTTTCCCAGTTTATAGTAAGACTTGTGTCCATTCTATGATCGATGGACATGGGGTTTTTGTGGTTGCAGTCATTACAAACAAGGTAGACAGGAGCATTCTTTACCTGACATTTTCAGAGACAAACTCTCATTTCTGGCTGTATACTCAGGACTGGAATTGTGAGATCTAGGTTGAATGATTTTTTTATCTGCCACATGCAAACACATTCTTTGTTTTGTTCCTATATATTTCTACCTAGTTATCTACCTTTTTAATTACAGTTATTGTTTTTCCTAAAGTTTTATTGTAGCATAATTTTTACACATAAATTTTACCTCTTTTTTAATGTAAAATTTAATAATTTTGTCTAGGATTACAGTCGCATAATGAATTCCACAATCAGAATCACAAACACCATCACCCTAATTATCGTCTGTTTTCACAGAAATATTGGCATTGTTTATACAATCATATATGACTATCTCCCATTTTATGTTTTCTCTTTTTACTTTTCCTGTTTATTCTTTCAGATGAACTCCAGAATGACTCTGCAAGTCAGAACAAGCCTCTGTTCTCCCTGATAACTGTGATTATCCAATGGTGCTATGTTGGGGATTGACCTAAGAAACAGAGCAACAAATAAATCTATAGCAAAGGCTGGCCATTTGCCACACACTTCTTAACATTTGCCTGCAGTGACTTACTCAGCTCTCTCTACAGTCTTATAGAGCACATATTTCTCTCTCCCTCAGTTTCACAGATGCAGAAACCAAAGCACAGAGAAGCTAGTGAATTTCCTGCCCTAAGTCCTGCCAAGAGCCATGTGCTGGTGACTGCAGTGTCCCCATGCCTCTGTCTCCCAGTAAGGGCAACTCAAAGAGCCTCTCAGGGGTACAGGTTCATATTGCACCATTCATCTTCTTTATGCTTTCAGTGAGTCACATAATAGTCTTCATTGTATCATGCACATTTCTAGTTTAAGTTAGGCATAAATGCAGTATGCCCCTTTGTACTATTGTTGATGGGTAGCCCTCTTTCCATTGTACTTCTCTGTGGTTACTGAGGGAAGGAACCAGAGCTGTAAACTCATTAGCAGTATGTAACTAAAAGCACATCAGTACCATAAACTCATCCACACAGAACAGCTTCAAGAATGCTAACACTATTTTACTGCTGATTGGAAGGAGATGACAATAAGAAAAAATGGGCAAGCATTTTAGATCTTCTCACCACTGGTCAAAGGAGAAAGAGTAGAAAGGACATAAGACACTGAAAACACACTGCACCCTCACCTACAGCCTATTCATAAACCGCTTTTTCTCCTGCTGCTTCAAAATCTTATCTGTAGTTTACATTGACTAAGGGAAATTTTTAACATGTTTTCACTGGTTAAAGAATTCTGCGGTGAGCAAATAGCTCTTCATATCTAGATGCTCAAGCTCTACTATACTTGACAAATGAATCAGGGGAAATGAGCTCTGTGTTTGTTTTGAATTTAATTTCTCTGGAGTAGATAAATATTGTTCACGTTTAGGGGTGAGAACTCTTGGGCAGTATGCTGATATGTTTTGACTTGTGTGCAGTAGATATAATTAAAAGTGGGCATTTCAGTCCTTCAGAGAACACTTTTCTGTCAGTAAGAATCTGTGTCACAGGAACAACGATTAATCTGTTTCTAGTTGGGACAATGGGAAGAAAGGTTGTATTCAGGGTTTGAGAACAAGACAGCTTCAGGAAGGTTAACAAAGGGCTGCTTGCAAAAGGTGTTGGCTATGGAGGAGCCAAGGAATGGCAAGGTATACTGGGATCAACGTTAATGAATCATGCCCTGCCGCCCTTGACCAGCAGAAAGCTGATGGGTCCGAACCCACCCCCCACCCCACCCCAGAAGCCCGTCAGATCTGGATCCAGCATACTTAGCCTAATATGTACACAAAGCCAAAACAGCAAGGGAGGGTAATTTCCAATACTCACTCAGCAACATGTTTCTTGACAGTAACTTGATTAAAAAAGGAAAGTGTATTTTGTCATCACTGGGAACTCCAGGAAAACATGTGGGCCTAGGGGCTCACTAATGGTAAATGGAGAGCCATATTGCCTGCTATTTCCAGGCTTCTCCTGTGTAGAACAATCATGAAGAAATCTCTTAGAGTCATTCCCCCACAGAACAAGGGCAGTAAACCAGGTCTGTAGGTGTGCTGCTGCTGAGGTAAGTGGGGACTCAGAGACAGCAGCTCAGTTCACCTAGCCATGAGTCACAGCTTGGAAGGAAGCCACTCAGCTAAGGGAATCTAGGAAGACGATGACATATGGCATCGTTCAGCTTGTCCAGGGCGTCACACTGCCTACCATCCAGTTTGCTCTCCTGCCTGCTACCCTAATATTGAACACATGGTTCAAAGATCCCTGCTGTTCCAGTGGATGGCTGTAAATCACATACACTGGCCAGAAGTAGAGATTTCTTTTGAGAAACAACCCCAAAGTGTGAATTCTTAGTTGTTCTGTAGTTAGATGAAATGAAGTATTGTATTTTTGATTTCTAAAATATTCATCACCAAGCTAGCCATAGTGGCCCATGCCTTCCTATAATCCTAGCACTTGGAAGGCTAAGGCAAGTAAACTGTCATGAGTTCAAGGCCAGCGCGGGCTATGCAGTAAAACCCTGCTTTAACAAAGCAAGTCATCAACAGCGTTACCAGAATACCTTCTACTATTTTCTCGGCAATGTTCTCTTCTCAAGTCTCCTTCTAACATTGATTTACCTCATCTAGGGAGTAAAGGTGACAACAGGAAGATCTAGGCTCAGGATGATCTGGAAGCTCACAGATTTTATGAGGAAAAAAAAGGATTCTTTTATGATAATTCTTCCAGATCTCATGGGGACTTTTGTCACTGGTTCAGCTGGGCCTGTCTCTGTCCTCAGGGAGAAATGGAGGACCTGATGCACTGTGCTTGTCTTCACAACCCCAGCTGCCAGGAGTGAGTCAGCCTCACCTGAGCCACAGGCTAATAATGAATGGGGGAAGGAGCCATATCCATGTGCAGCATGGACAGACGGTGGAAGTGCTTTACCAAATGTTTATGTCTTCACATTAGCAATTATCAAGCTTGGCTACACATTACAATCACCTGGGAGCACAAGACCCAAGAACAATTAAATCCCAAAGCTCTCACAATGGACACCCAGGAGTCAGCTTGGCTATAGTAGCTGGGTGTTTTAGTACAAACAAGGCTGTCAGATATTAACTGGTAGACAACAGTTTTTGTTTAGGCTGTGACCAGTTAAGGATGATGTTTGTTTTTTTCCGTGTTCACATCTAGCTTGTTATTCAAATAAAAAGCCTGTGAAGATAAAGCTGTAACATGGCTTTTGAATCTTTCTGTGTTCTTTCACAGAAACAAACAAAAGGATGGGGGGGGGGGCATGATGGCATACACAACCAAACTGGGTACCAAAGCCACCCACAAGCCATAAAATAAAAATAAATGATAGCCACCTATAATGTCTATGCAGCTGGCTCAGAGGGAAGCTACCAGATGGCTAAAAGATGTGAGACAAAGCAAATGCTTCTCAACTTCCGATGGGTTGTATCACAATGAGTTTGTCATGAATTGAAACCAGGAGAAGTCAGAATGCATTAAGGCATCGAATTCAGCCAATCCATAGCTTACAAGGAGCCATAACTAACCCTTGTGCTTCCGGGACTGACAGTGAGCTGTGATGAACGATTGTGCTCAGCATTAACAAACAGAATTATACGATGTACCGCTGAGCTCCAAATCCATATCTTAGCTTGGATGTCAAAGCCCTTGTATAGCACACACAGATGCTGGGTTCCATACCAAGCATGATTTAGCCCAAGCTGGTGGCACAAGCCTGTAATCCCAGTACTAAGGAGGCACAGGAGTTCAAGGTCACTCCCACCTAAGTGGCCAATATGGGTACAGGAGACCTTGTCTCAAGAAGAAAAAAAAAAATCAAAATTGAAAGCATTATTTCTACTCTATGTTTCCTGCTTCCCCACCATCACAAAATGGAAATGTACCACAATGTAACAAGCTGGGGCTGTCTGTAGTGGATTAGAGAACATTAGCACTCTCTGAGGGCAAGGCCCTAGCCAGATAATGTTTTAAAGATCAAACTGAGTTGGCATTAAACTTTTTAGTTAACCTTCATAGATTTCTTGGTATTTAATATTTTCTACAGAAATTATGCATTACTATAACATAATCATGTAATTATGCATTATCATACGCATATCATATATTAACATACATGTTACAAAGACAGTATCTCCAATAGCAGAAAACAGAACTGTGTGCAGCACAACTGTGAATGTGTGGAGTTAGGCCTCTTGAAAGCCATACAGATAGGACCCATTAGGACATCACCAAGGTCAAGCCGTCTACAATATAGATTCTATACCTTGTGAAGCCGACCAGGAAATCAAGTGGGAAAAAGGAGCTTCTGCAGAAAGTTCATATGAAAGCAAGAAGGTCACAACCATCATGCAAAATAGGGTGTTGGTGTGATAATGTTTGCTACAGACTTCATCTGGTCTAGACACTGTGACATTACTGAGGGCAGCCTGGGTCAGTGGTAGAAGACTGCCAAATGTGTTTCAGTTAAGCTGAAATATAAACCAAGCATTAGGAGAATGAGTAAGAAGAGAGTAACACTGATCTAGAACCTTCTATCTAAGCACTGTGGCTCATGACCAACTCAGCCCAGGACAGGGGCCAGAAGAAGTCTCCAGGATGGGTCTCTATCCTTCCTCTAAGCCAGATAATAGTGATAGAAATCATGAGCATCTCACCATTTTTCTCTGCGCTCCTTGGGTTCTTCCTCCTCAAAACAATGTATCAGAAGGCGGATGAGTCTCAAGGCCTTGAAGAAAGGACAGGAGGATAGTCACAGAAGACCTCAGTGTGACTGTTGTTGGGAACCATGAAAATGATTAATGCTTTACCATGGAAATCAATTAGAATGAGTCTATGTTTACTTGGTGACCCGTGCAATTCCCTCATTCTCTGTCCCCAAGCAAACAATTATCTCTAAACGTTATGGTCTCTGACTGTAAGACAGGCTTAGTAACTATATTCACAGTTCGGTATAGTGACTGCCACCAGACCTTGGCCAACTGAGGCAAGAGGTTGCCACAAGTTCAAGGCTAATCTGAGCTACAACCTGAGCTACAGAGTGAGACCCTATCTCAAAAAACAGACAAAAATAATTTTATCCATGATGGTCTGATAATAAAATGAAATAATGACTGCACAGTGTCTAGGTCAATGCCAACAGAATATTAACGAATGACAATTAATGACTTTCTAGTAACACAGGGTAGATACCAAACCTCTAGTGTGAAGGAAAATGCCACTGAAGCCCACTAACCCAATAGTCTAAAAGCCCAGATCACTAGTCTGATAGTGTAAAATGCTAAGGTTAGCAAAATGATTTACTGTCTAAATGTTTCCCTAATGTTGCTCATGTTATTGTCATGTGCTCATTTTTTGTTGCGCATAGAACACATGGTGAATAATTAGAAAAGTTGTCACCTTAAGTATTTACCTTAGTTGCATATTATTTGGTTCAGCACTATTGGGCATGGGAGATTTGAGCCTCCAAAGGACCTCTGGAAGGCAGCTGAAATGCAGGGCCTGTTAGATGGGACCAGTCTGTGAGATCACAGACTGACCGGTCGCTCATTACAGAAAGCCCTACACACACCTTGTTAGTGCATCTTGAGCCACTGAGCCCCCTTTAATTGGTAAACAAGCAGTCCTCTGTTAATCAGGGCCCTCAGCAGACACCTGTTTTCCTGCATGTGGCTTCAAATGATTTGATATGAGTAACTTCTCAGTGAGGTGATTTTTATCAACAGATTGGCTCAGGTTTTATGTAGACATAGAATCTATTTTGCATGGTGTACTTCTAGTGTGGACCATCTTTCCAATCTTTTTTTTCTTTTCTTTTTGTCTATAAACTGTTGGCTCTGGGAAGTATTTACATTTTAATTAAAAGCATTCAGCTCCCTTCTACTCAGTCAAGCTGCTTATTTTCTTCCTACTGGCAGCTTTGGAGGAAGCAGTTTAGACTGCCTTGCCTTGCCAAGCCACTGAACCAAAGCACAATGCCTTGCAGAAGCACAAAACCATGTCCCCTTCACCAGATTTGCTTCTTCTCTGGGCCTTTTCATGGGGACTCCGGAATGAGCCACTTTCTGGAGCAAGCAGGCCATTAGCTATTTGTTTTCTCTGGGTGAAGCACAATTTTAATATAGCACATATACATAGCACTCAGTAAACTTCTCCAGGAAGTAAGTTTGTCTTCTGTGTATCTTTGCTGATAAGTCTATCCTCTTAATTATTTAACCTCCTTATTTACAAAGAAATACTATTAAACAATATTCAGCCTTGTTCCCTTTCTAAAACAGGCAGAAAGCATGAGACATAGCTGTTACCAGGCTTTAATCATGACAATATGTACTGATACCCACAAAGGCTCCAAATCAGAAGGATGGCTGTCCTCAGCACTGGCTGGTCCCCAGAGGTGCCCCTTACACTCCAGGGTCTGGCTTTGTGTCTTCCTGTTTCTTTCTCTACTTCTCACTTGCTATTTCTAATCTGCTCTGAGTTAGGAAATCATCTAAGTGTATTTCCTAGAACAAGGGGATGGACCAGCTTGTTCCTAGAACTCTGCCTGGCAGAACACTTGACAAATGACCTACGTAAATCCCAGTGTGTGTTTGCTGTAGCTAGGACACCATTAGCAAAAAAAGAAAACAAACCAATGGGAGCTTGAATATAGGAATTTATTGTCCTCTAGCTCTGCCTCCCCAGCTGGTAGCAATATGACTTGGTGGTGGTTGGAGACACATCAGGGTTCCAACAAAGGAGTGCTGGCCCACAGTGGCCCTCTCTCAAACTCACCACTGACTGGGAATCTAGAGTACTTGGGCCCAGCTCAGACCTAATTGGAATGCCCTTGGGAAAAGAGAAGCCGTGTGCAGTGGAAGTGAAGCAGTGTGCTTGCTGGAAACTGCTCTGCTGATGATCTCTAAAAATAACTATTCTGGCTCCAAACTGTGTCTGCAAGTGGCTCAGATTTGGAGCAGATCACTTTTAGAAATGTCAAGAATTGTTTGAGATAAAATTGAATGGCTACTGGGGACATTTAGTTGACATGAACGTGGAATAAAAGACAAAGTTTGGTGTGGATCCTATGTGACTTTTATGGCATTTAAATTAGACAACAGAGCAAAAGTCTGCAGAAAGCACTGCAAGAAGGTATTCAAAATACTGAAAGAAGGGTGGTGAATGTGGCCACAGGTTTTTTTGCCAACCTGGAATCCTTCCAACCATCTTAGGCAAATGTAGCAAGTGACTGGAATGGTCCATTCACCAGTGTTTCCTTCTTATGGTGCATAACAAAAATGTTTCAGAGATAATTCAACTTTGAGTCATATCATATCTTCTTTCCTTGGATGAGAATGTTAGAGCAAGAGAGTCCCTCCCCACCAACCTCATTACACAGAGGTACAAACTGGCCACACAAAGGAATGAAATGGCGAAGGGCTTATTTTGGGTCCTGTTTCCATCTGGCCAAACTGCATGTTTCTGTACAGATGCTACTGTATCTGCCCTGCAGGGGAGCGATGGCAGAATGTGCCTTTGCTCCTGCCTGAAGGACCAGGCTGACAGAGGCGGACTGGCTCAGGACTCACAGAAGCGCCAGTTTCACCTCCCACTCCAGAACTTTTGGAAATTGTCAGCACATCAAGTTTTGAGTAGCAATGCCATGATGTCTCCAATTTCACAAAATGTAGCAGATGACTTGACTCAGAACAATTTGTCCAGAGAAAGTATTTGTAGTTTAGTTAAAATGTATTTTAAAGACAATGTGTTCAATGGAGCAATTATTAAAAAATAGTACTTACATGAATGATTCATCAGATTGAGTTTCTTCTGTGTGCAAGTGATCTGAAGTTAATATATTTACATATTAATTATGATTATAGATCTATATCATAGGGCAACTTTGTAGCTTGGTGTGCATCTGAAGTGTTTTGTTTTGACTCTTATAGTTGATTCTATTTTGCAATTGCTTATGCTTTCAGAAATTAGGAGAAATGCTCATAAAACAACAGTGTACACCTGGAACAGCCTATATAACCAACAACAACATATTGATGAAAATAATAATAGGAATCTATTAAAACAGAATTTGCATATATTTTCTTATTTCTCTTTATTATTTAAATTTTCTTTCTTTTTCTCTTGGTATATAATGCTACACATCAATGAGAAAATTGAAAATGGGCTGGGGAGATGCCCAGTCAGGAAACTGTTCACCTTGACAACACAAGGTCATAGCTCAGTCCCCCAGAAGCCATGCACAAAGAATAGGAGCAGGCCTGAGAGCTGACTCCATGGGTTAAGGAGCCTGGTGCCTGGTAACCTGAGTTTAAGTCCCAAACCCATTACAGTAGAAGGAGAGAATCAGCTCTCAAAATGTGTCCTCTGACCTCTACATGTTCTCCATCACACACGCGAGCACACACACACTTGAGCCTTAAAAATAGGCTCATGTCATACTGCTTCCTAATTCCCAATAGAAACTATCCTGAAAGGCATTGGTTTTGATCTTTGAATAAATTCAACAAATTTCCTATTGGTCAGAAGCAAATCAAGAGTTTAATTGCCAGAAGTGAAAGCATAGCTGAGATGGGGACAGAGTGCTTACAGCCGCACAACCATCCCCATAATGGAAGACAACCAGGAATATTTTTAAAAGTCAGTTTCTGTCAGTTTGGAGTTTTAAGCATGTTCTATTGGCAAGAAGGTAGTTTTGAGTTTCTCTTGCTTGTGACCAAAGCATTGGGCAAATTACTGGAAGAGCCTGGTTTTCAATGACATCATCCTTTTAATAGCACACCTGTTGTGTCTCCATCAGCCATTTCTAGGCCATTTGCTCTGAGGGATACAACATCTGGAAGTTCACATTAAGTCATACCATGGGCTGTAGTAGAATTGTATTCTGTTCCATTGTAAATAATTGTCCCGCCTACTAGTTTAATAAAAATGCTGATTGGTTGAAGGCAGACAGGAAGTGTGGGTGAGGCTACCAGACTAAGAAAACTCTGGAAACATCTCAGAACAGGCACAGATGCTGCAGAGATGCCAAGAGGAAAGAAGCTGAAATGCTGCTCTAAGGAAAGGTACTGAGCCACATGGCTGAACAGGATAAGAATAATGGGTTAGTTTACGGGTAAAGAGTTAGCAAGCTATGTGCCTGGGCCACAGGTCAATCCGGGTAAAATTAATATAAGCCTGTGTGTGATTATTTGAGGCTAACTGGGTCTGAGAGCAGGTCTGAACCTCTGGGCTAGACCTTCTGGTCTAGGGCCAGAAACCAACAATGGGCCTAGTTCCAAAAGAGGATTTCAGGTGACTTTCACAAATATATTCAATAACAACAATAAACAACAACAAATTAAGAGAGAGATGTTGGTGCTGAGTACCAGGGTTTCTGCTTAACAGTTACATCTGGGTTTGGGGTTAAGGTTAGTTCAAAATCACAAATCCAGAAAACACACCCTAAAACATTTTTAAAAATTTTTTTGGAAAGTAACCTTTTCCCCAAATCAGGAAGAACCAAACTACCATACATATTATTATACCTGGAGTGAGGGAAAGAGGGGGATGGAGAGGGGGTGGAAATGGCATCACCGTCATACCCAACAGTCTAAAGGAACTGTAAGGGTTGTCCTAAAGTTAAGAAGGAACATTACTACCTGTCCTCTTAAAGCATGTACTCAAAGGAGATGTGAAAGATTTCCTGGACTTAAGTCTGAGAAAAACCTTTTTCTATGTTCTCCCAACATGACAGATAATGTGTCAGCCAAACTTGCTGATGCAGGAATGTGGGATTCCTAAAAGTCTGCCTAGACTAAAGAACAAATTCCAGGCCAGCCTGCCCAACTTAGTAAGTCTCAAAAGGGAGCTGGGAATGTAGGTCAGCACTAGAGAATCAGCAGACCTCTTGGATACCCCTGAGGCTCAGTCTCTAACACTGGGGGAAAGGTGATAGAGTGCCTTCCATACTCAACAAGATACTAGTCATAAACAAAACAGTGTCCCGTAGAAGCATTCTGCATGCAAGGCCCTGGATGGAAAATCAGGGAAAGGAAATTCCTTAGACTTAGTCATTTGAGATATAAGACATATGCTTTAGACAATTTTCTCTTTAAAATAAAAAGCCTAATTGTGAGTAGGAAATATTAACTTATCTGCTGGTCATGGAAGCTTTGGGGAAGAAAAAATGAAATTGTGAGGGGGAAAGATGAAGCAGCATCTTATTGTCAGTCAAGACTAAAAAACAGACTCAAGTTAGTGAATGTTTAAAGAAACCAGAGCTCAGGAAGCTCCCTCAAAGAGCATGCTATGCCCCAGGGGGCCACAGCACCCTGCTGCTCAGTGTGAGGGGAGAAAGGCAAGTCAAGCATCCTGAGCAAAACCACAGGCAGTGGAAGGGCCTTGTCTACTTGCTTCCTTCCAGTATCCCTCTCCTACCCCTACTTCAAAGGATGGAAAAAGGGATGGAAGCGGTGCTGCAGTCCCAAGATCCAGCCACGTCTAGAGGAAGGTTGCTTAGGATACAGACCTAGCTCTCGGGAACAGAGGTGAACCCTCTAAGGGGCAGAACCCAAATAGTGGTAAACCCTCCAAGGAGTAGAACCCAATGGTACTCAGGCAGGCTTAGCAGAGCTCCACATAAAGAAAAAGATGATCCCATGGTCCTCCTTTCCCAGGCTCAGTTCTATTCTGAAAAGCCTCTGAGCAGCATCAGGGGTCCAGTTCCTATGTGAGACACATAGCATCTTTGTGTCTTTTACCCCCAAAACTCTAAGCCTCATTTGGCAGTATTTATTTGTCCTCTAGTGTAAAGGAGGTTTTATGAGAAGCTCATCACCTGAATCATTTAGCTACTTCATCCCAT
Organism: Sigmodon hispidus; assembly: GCA_004025045.1. NCBI lineage: Eukaryota > Metazoa > Chordata > Mammalia > Rodentia > Cricetidae > Sigmodon > Sigmodon hispidus. The sequence continues at coordinate 21,020 of PVIH01006207.1, read as the reverse complement.
TGAAGACTTTCAAATAGAAGCAGCCCTTCATGAGGCCACTAGAGTAGTTGTAAATGACATAAGCATATAAACATTCAAGTTTCCAGGTGACAAACTTGGACATTGGAATGAAGCCATGATGGGTACAGGTTTCCTGGCTTGGCTATCTTTCTCTCTCTTTATCCTCTTTCCTCTGCCTCAAGATGGAGACATGTGAGATTTCTCCTTACAGTCATTTCTCAGTTTTCTGCTGCTGCCACTCTAGCTGAAGCATGGTGACACAGCCTCCCCACATTGGTCATCACTCAGCTTCCAAAAACATTACTGCTTCCTGTGAGAGTGCCTAGCATACTGCTGCTGTCATTGCTGGATCAGGATGTAAGGCACACTACAGAGAAAGTAGAGAATCCATGGATCTGATTCTAGCATCATCTTTTATTGTCACAGTCAAGATTCCAGTCTAGCCCACACAGGTACCATCCAGGAAATGTTGCTTCCTATGTCATATGCAGGCAGAGGGAAAGCTGTGGTCCTGCCAGAAATGCCCGATGTGAACAGGGCTATAAAACAGGTATTAGGAAATTATTTACAGATGTAATAAAACTAAGATAGCCCAGGTTGACTTTTTAAGACTTTCTTGTTTTTGTAAAATAATATTTATTAGGAATATATAATACAGGACAAAATATAAATATTATCCACACAGGTATAATATACATATGTGTGTAGATAGATAGATAGATAAATGGGAACTCTTTACTTCCCATTAAAGAGTTATTTATTCACAGCAACAACTGTTTAATGGGAAGGAGATGTGCTGGGCTCCCTTTTCCTTCCCTTTTAAAATCAGTTGGTACAGATAAATACAGTTACCTGAAAACACTTGTCTGTCAAGCTGGTGAAGGACTTTGAAGGGAAAAACTCTTTTAAAACTGAATGACAGCACTATGCACAGACATCGGTTTCTGGAAGGATTATTTTGAACAGTATATGAAATGGCATTAAAGAAAAAAAAAATTGAGACCAAACATGGCAGCATATACCTTTAATTCCAGCACTCTGGAGCCAGAAGTAGGTGGATCTCTGAGAGGCTGGAGACATCATAGTCCACATAGTGAGTTTTAGGCCAGTCAGGACTACACTGTTAAAACCTGACTCGAAAAACCAACAAGAACCATTTGGGGGCCTGGGGCAATTGGTAAAGGCAGTGGGTAAAGGCACTTGCTAAGCAAGCCAGATGATTTCAATTTGACCCTTAATTTAAAGGGAGAAACTGACTTTATACAGTTATCCTCTGACTATCCACACATGTACCATGGCACTGCCCCAATAATAATAATAAAATCATTTCTTAGCACTTCTTCTCCTGCTTAAAGAAGTATCCTGATTGCTAATCAAATGATTTTGTTTTTCTTTTCCAGATCTTATTATAGATGCCTGTGGCCACCATGTGGTTGCTGGGGATTGAACTCAGGACCTTTGAAAGACCAGTCAGTGCTCTTAACCTCTGAGCCATCTCTCCAGCCCCATTCTTTTCCATCCAAGAAAACAAATGTGGAAGTTTGGTTCCCACACAGAGCACAAGATGCTGACCTTACAAATATTACATCAAGAGGTAGGAACTAACACACCAGAATAGCTGCTGCATGAACAGGTGGGTATGAAAGTCTGGGTATTTAAAGGAAGGAGCACAAGTATCTGTCAATCAGGGTTTTTCTCTATGAAGATGTGGGTGCGTTGCTTAGAAAAGCAGTAGAGGATGAGAAAGATTAAAAAGAACCATCCCTGGGCTCACTTAGCTCCTGAGTACACTCAGAGTGCACCATACAGTTTTTAAATGTGACCAAAATACTTCAGCTTTGTAGAGGGATTGTATTCTGTTCCATTGTAAATAATTGTCCTGCCTACTGGTTTAATAAAATGCTGATTAGCCAAGGGCAGACAGAAAGTGTGGGTGGGGCTACCAGGCAAAGAAAACTCTGGGAACAGCAGCAGACAAAGAGGAAAGAAGCTGCAATGCTGCGCTGAGAGAAGGTATCGAGCCTCATAGCTGAACAAGATAAGAAAAGATGGGTTAGTTTGAGGACAAAGAGTTAGCAAGTTATATGCCTGGGCCCTAGGCTGATCAGCATAAAATTAATGTAAGCGTCTGTGTGTTTCTGTGGGACTGTGGGTCCGAACCTTGAGGCCACGCCCAAAGACTGAGCCAGAAACCTAATTCAACAAAGCTTCATTTCTCCCAAGATACAGTTCTCACTGTGGTGAACTGATCCAAAATCTCAACTCTGAGCCATTTTTATAGCTTTCTGATATGGAAACAAAAGCATAAGAATCCCATTAGCCTAAGCTTTTCACTTTTGTGTCATGGACACCCTGTTTCTTTCCTCTGACCACACAGGATTATTGAGTGTGCTTAGCCTGAGCATGAAGTTACTTAGAGCTTTATCTACCCCTCCAAAGCTGCTTGGCAGACAGCTGCTGTCCTCCAGGCACTGCCAACAAACCCAACGAGACAGATGAATATAAACCATCAGGAAAATGCCAACCAAAACCACAGGAGAATAGCATCTCGCTTCTGTTAAGATAACTTCCTATTTTTCAGAAAGATGAGGTTTGGTAAGATTGTGGGTATATTGGACCCCTTGTGTAATACTAGTGGGAATGCACAATGGAGTGGCTTCTATGGGAAACGGTATGTAGACAGCTCTAGAAAGTTAAAAGTAGAGTTACTATGTGTTTCAACAATCTCACTTTTGTGTATATACCCAAACAGGTAAAATCAGAGTTCTGAAGAGCTGTTTTCCTAGTAGCCAAACAGCCAAACAGTCTAAATGCCAATCAACAGAGTGGATTAAAAAAAAAACCACTGCATGAATGTACAGTGGACTGTTATTGATCAAATAAAGCAGGATATCTGAGCACTTAACGACAGTACTGATGGATCTAGAAGACACCAGTGGTTCATGCCAGTAACAGGAGGCCACACACCTCTTTCTCTGTGGTAAGCATCTAAAATGTCAGTTTCAAAAAAAATAAAATAAAATAAAAGTAGGATGGCTGCTGCCAGGGTGTGAGGGAGACAGGGAGCCGTGAGGGGTGTGGGTATCCATTATACAAAATGAAAGTTCTAGAGAACCAGTAACCATCACAACACCTGATATTGGGTGAGACACACAAAAATTTGTTAAAACCACAGACCTATTGTAGCCTACGCTGACCTAAGTTTACAGTTTACTGCAGTCTCCCACCCTGTCTTAGTTACTTTCCTATTGATGTGAAGAGGACCATGATAAAGATAACATAGAACAAACAGTTTATTGGAGGTTTACAGTTTCAAAGGATGAGTCCATGACCATCACAGGAGGAATGGTGGCAGACAGGCACAGACTTGGGAGCAGTACCTAACAGTTTACATCTTTATTGGTAAACAGAAAGCAAAGGGGCAGGAAGAGGGGGTGGGGAGGGAGCAAGAAGGAGGGAGAGAGAGAGAGAGAAAGAGAGAGAGAGAGACAGAGAGAACTGGAAACAGTAATGAGCTTTTGAAACCTCAAAACTTACCCCCAGTGATAATTTTCCCAACAAGGCCACAACCCCTAATCCTTCCCAAACAGTTCCACCAATAGGAGAGGAAACATTCAGATACATGAGCCTGAAAATGTCATTTTCATTCAAATGACCACACTCCCTTAGCATTCCACATGCTGGTATTAAAGGTGGGTACAATAACACTGAGAAAGTGTTCTTGACACAATTAAATAGGAAAAAGTAAAGTTAAATGAAAAGGAAAACAAACACATTTTAAAAGATTGGATATAGAATCAAGGGATATTAAAAAAAAAAAATTTCCGGGGCTGGAGAGATAACTCAGGAGTTAGGAGCACTGGCTGTTCTTCCAGAGGACCTAAACTCAATTCCCAGCAACCACATGGTGGCTCACAGCCATCTATAATGAGATCTGGTGTCCTCTTCTGTATACTGTATACATAATAAATAAATATCTTTAAAAGAAGAAAAGAAAAAGCCTAGCCAGGCAGAAGAATTAGACGACTTGGCTAGAAGAGCCTCCGGAGGCATCTCTGGAAGCAAGCCACCCACATGAGACTCTCTCGGGCTCACTATTTTCTACGCACTCTCAATAAGAATGGTATGTACATACTGATTTTTCCAGTTTGATAGAGAAAACCTGTTTTCTTCCTATGACTGGAAGAATACCCACAGATTCCTTGCCAAACTCACTGTTCCAGTTCCCACACAGCAGGTGCTATTTTTTCTCTTCAGGACCCTTTTCAAAAGCAACAGAAGGAGCGAGTTAGAAGTCACAGGGACCCTAATAGACTTCCTTCTCTTCTTGGACATGAGGAGAGGATGACTCTTTTAGTACAGGGGGAGATGAGTGCTGGAGTAAATGGACTCATCCCGGAAGGTAAAATAGCCTTGGCTTAACAGAATTGTCTTCATATTGATTGGCCATCCATATGCATGCAATGCAGTTCCCAGGCATGGGCACAATAATAAAGGAGCAGCCTTCTCTTGAAGACCCTGCTACATCATAAGGAACATAGTAACCACAGGCCATCACACAGTGGGTGAACCAGGGTCTCCTCAGCAGACTGTGAGGGACCTGACAATATGCCTTTGGATTTGTTGAGCCTAAATACTATTTCTTCTAAGAACCTAGTCAGTTTCCTTGTTGGCTAATTAGGGGAAGCTGTGGTGTCATGGCAAGCAGTCCCTTTGGGATTTGTAAGCCAATGCCTGCAGCTAACTGGAATCAATCCAGGCCTTTATCTGTTTGGTTTTTGTTTTGTTTTGCTTTTTAAAAAGCTTTGTGGAGGCATGATTAACATAGCCATTTTCATCTGCTTTGGTGATTTCCCGAAAATTGATAGTTACATAGAATTTGCTTCCTGTCACCTCTGGTAGATTCCTGGGTCTTTCCCATTCAACCCTCTTTCTGTCCCAGCCCCAGTCACTTCCTCTACCTTCTGTCACTTACAGATTTGCCTCTTTAGGAAATTTCACATAAAATGAATTATATCATACGCAGAGCTTATGTATCTACTCCCTCTTTGTTAGCATAAGTTACCAAGCTCCTTAATGTGATAGTATCTTTGTTTTTTTGCTATAGAGAATTTCATTGTATGACTAAATCATAATTTTTTAAATTCACATACTGATTGACATTGGATTACTTCCTCTTGAGGACTATTACTATATATGTATTACTATACACTTTCTATACTGTGCCTAAATATTTGTTTTTTAGAAACATATGTCATCATGACACTTGAGTAGATATTTAAGAATAGACTCACCAGCTCATATATAAAGTTTATATATAACTTGAAGGAATTGCCAAGTAGTTTCCAAAATAGATGTGCCATTTTACACCCCAACCAGCATTTTTGGTGTTTCTACATCTTCACCAACAAATATTGTCATCTATATTTTTTTAATATAGGCTTTTAGTGGTTTGGTTTGGGGTGGGTTATGAGTATTAGTTGTTAGTTTTCTAGCTAGCTAATTAGTGGTTGGTTGGTTTTGAGGAAGATCTTCCATTTAGCTCAGGGTGAGCTGGAGCTCATGATCCCTTCCTTATGTTTCTGAGCACTGGGATTCCAGGAAAGCATCAGCTTTGGCTTTTGCTTCAAAGACTCAGGTTTTTTCCACCCTTTAACTCCCAGCAGCATATGCTCCTGTGCATGAGATTTGCATTGTAACTGGCTAAGACTTTGGAGGTCATGTCATTTGGAGGACACACATTGGTAGAAGATGGTCATAGTCTAGAAGATGCTCGATGTTGTACCGAGGAGGAGCCTGGCCAGACACCACCATCTCTTATCTGTTAAGGCAGAAAAAACACTTCCTGTCTGCTTCATTTGAACTGGAAATTAGTCCAGTTTGTTTGTGTAACAGTTAATATGTTTATCAGTAGGGGAAAAGGAATTTCTCCATTGCTACAGAAACAAAATTTAGCATGACAAATACTTTTGACTCCCTGTTATAAATGAAAACCAGTGTTTGTGAAAGTAAAGCAAACCCCAGGCTTTATGTAAAGGTTTAGACCAGTTTTTTTTTCAGGGTTTGGGTAACATATTGGGGTTAGGACTTCAATATATAATTTTGTAAAAGGGAAATGTGGTGGAGGAAGAATGAGGTGGAGTGATTTTATTGCCTCTTAGATAAAAAATTCAGTCACCAATAGTTTTTGTGTGTTGGTGTGTGAGAGAGAGAGAAATTGACAAATGCCTGAAAAAATTAAATGTAAGTTATTCATTATGACCACTTTTAGCTGCTTTCATATTAGTGGCCCTTTAAGAAACAATAGCTTCTTGAATGACTCATTACCCATGACCTTCATGCCATTTCAGGTTTTGTCAGCGTCTTACCCGGTTCAGAGCTGACAGGAGGCAAGCTGGAAAGAGAGGCATGTTTGTGAATATGTTCTATAGGATTGAGTAAGTGGAGACAGCACTTGAGCTATGTGTCTTTCTCATGCAATAGCTTTGTTCTCTGGCCCTGAGCAGTGAATTGGAGATGTGCTGGAGATCTCTGTGTGTGTTCAGGTAGCAAGATGGGGACCACTGGTCCTCATCTCTGAAGTCAGTGTGGTCTATATCTTGCAAGCAGGAGGTATCAGGCCTTCCTTCTCACCAACACCCCAGAAAAAAATAGACTTTTTCTTGCTAGTTGTAAAAATGATAGTCATGAAGTGCCCTTGGATTTGATATCACAGCTAGCATTTATGGTGAAAGGCAGCCATGGGAATTATGTTTACAATCTTTTAAGATGAATAAAACATCTTCCCAAATCATGATGATTAGAGACAGAGGTGGTCAGAGGCTGAGTCCAAGCCAGGAGATTGTTCAGAGGAAGGTGGGCTAAGCACACAGTCTGCTCAGGTGTGTAGGCCTGTCTATGCTGGGCAAGGTCCAGGTGCCATGTTTCAGGCTCTCAGGGTTATGAACATTGTGGTGTGTTTTATACCTTTCCACCAACACTATCACTATTTTTACACATGCACACACAATATACAGTGAACTGCAGTAATCATCAAAGATTACAGAGAAACTGAAATATGAACTTACTGCATGAGACAGCAGGTACGGCTTACATTAAGTGTCCTGAGGAACACCTAAGGACAGTCAGTGAGTTCCAGCGCCAGTGTCTTAGCTTCCTCTGGTAATGACCCCTAAACACAGGAAGCAACATGTCAGGAAAGCCCCAGCCCTCTGATCAGGACCATAGGAAAGTCCTCCTAGTTTCCAAGCAGAACTGATAAGCATTTATCCAGAACTGGGAAATTTTAATTTAGCATAGATGAATTTCTCAGAAGGTCTCTCCAGCAAATGACGAAACAAGCCCATTTACATAGTAAGTAGGAATATCTCTAGAGCCTTTTCTCAGGTTCCTATAAACAACTATTGAGGAGTGTTGTGACTGTGTGGTCTCATCTCAGGCGAGTGTGGTCCACAGCACAGATTGTTGACCTCTGATGATCCTTCCACTGTCTTCTCAGTGATCAAGACCCTTACTCCACACATCTGCTCCCAGCAGTATGGCTTTCTCCTAATCTGTAGTAGCTCCTGGTAGTCAGCTCAGCAGCTTCTTTAGAGAAGATGAAATATGTTCAGGATGGTATGGTCATAACACTATGCTTGTTTAGATCAAATGAGGCATGTCCAGGATGCTATGGTCTTAATAGTCAGTTTATTTTAATGTTTGTAATGAACAATCTGTAAAGAGAGAAGTTGCTACAGCCAGCCTTAGAGTAGCTCTGGAATCCTCCTCCGAATATGTATTTCAGGCTCTGGCAGTGTCTAGTCTGCTGTTGCTCAAATCTGACATTGATGAGGAGCTGAGATAGTAACACCGTCATGAGCTGAATTTTATCCCCTCAGCCCCTCATGATAGAACTGTATTTGGATTTGGGTCTCTAAGCAAAAGTAAGTCACAAGAGTAGGTGTCAGTGTAATAAGGAGAGAAGCACACATACATACATACACACATACATACATACATACATACATAAGAAAGACCAAGTGAATATGGGAGGAAGAGGAATATTTATAAGCCAAGGGAGGAGCCTTCAAAGAAACTAACCTTACTGATACATTGGTCTTGAAATATGGACCTCAAGAATCATGGCAAAATCACTTTCTATCATGTAAGCCTTTTCTTTCATGCATACGCAGTGTAGTGTCTTGATACTATCTAATGTCTGAGATGGAGTCAGCATATCCTATAGTGTAGGCTCCCCACACCAAGCTGTGTCGCAGGGTGATTCTTGTATTTTGCCTGTAGGCAAGTATTGCTAACATGAAAAGTTTCCAGGTATTGCACTATCAAATCACTGAAGAAAAAGAAAGACATTCTGAGCTTTGCACAAAAGAAAAGTGTGTTGCATACAAGAAAACTGCTAACACCAGAGGAAGAGGGGGAAGAAGAAAGAGGGATGGAGGGGAGGGAAGAAGAAAGGGAGAGAGGAGAGAGGGGGAGAGAGAGAGAGAGGAGAGAGAGAGAGGAAGCGGGGAGAGACATAGGCTGAGGTTATCTATTTTCTGGAATGATTTTTTTTTTTTACTGTAAGGTAACCAGGAATACATCTTTAATCTCAGCTGGTAGATGGCTGTGAGTTAGGGGCCAGCCTGCTCTAGTTAGCACTTCACAAAGTTCCAGAACAGCCAGTACACACACACACACACACACACACACACACACACACACACACACACACACACACACAAAGTCATAGACAGGCAGACACAATGTAACAAACTCCCATGCATAGTCCCCTGACCTTTACACCAACACACAAATAAGTCACTATAAAGCATTCAAAGTTTAAACTGTTACAGCACCTTCAGACTACAACCATGGCAGAAGAGCAGTGTATTCATGAGATTCTGAGCTGAATATGTTAATAAAAATATTAAAGAAAACATATCAAGAAAGTAGTTACTTAGGATAAAGAAAATGCAATAAATTTTTGGCTAATAGGAAATTAACTATATTCTTCTTTCTTCCAAATGCTGGCCAGGCTAACACACACATATATGCATGTTTATGCACAGACAGACCACACACACACACAGCCCATCTGTATTGCTGGTTGGATGACATTGCAGGTTGGATGACAATAATGCAGACTGTCAATAAGTGGGAAAATACTAATAATCAGCTAAATCCAGGATGTGTTGCATCCCTCTTCACTGAGGCCAGCCCTCCTTGAATAGAACTCCCATGAAGTGGGAGTTCTATATCTATTTCAGGATACTCCAGAAATACAGGTGGAGCAGTGGACATGCTGGACTGGAAAGTTCTGATGTGTTGTATGTACTCAGAGGAACTGTATTCTTTCCTTCCTTCCCAGGCCCAGATTTGTCCAGTCTTCTTAAAAGTGATTTCAGCTCCTAAGAACACACTAATAGTAAAAAAACACACTGCATTTTAACACAGAAAAATGCTTAGACCCACTCGGAGCCCTTTGCAAAGTGAAGTGTCTGCTACTGGAAAAACACTCTTCTTGTTTGCATCCTGCCTGGCGGATATTCTAAGATAGGATCTCCCTGGACCCTGGACCCTTACACCTGGGCCCACAAACATCCCTTGTGGACTGAATCCCAAACGGACCAGCAAGTCCAAACATGGCCTGACCAAGCCCTAGGCCAATGAGCTGATGTGACTGAAACATCAGCTCCAGACCCAAGGACATGTGAGGAGCCTGGGCAGGCTGAAGTGCTCACCAGATTCCAGAAGACTCAACAGACTGGAAAGGCAGCCACAGTGGTGCATGACCAGGTGTCCTTAAACTGACCACTTAACCTCAGCTGATTTTACGCCTCTCGTAACAAACTAGCAAGGCCTTGAGTCACGTAACTCACCTGCCCTGAGCTCTAATTAAAGCTTGCTGAGAGCTTTATAATTTGCCTAGATAACCATGCCGGGGATGCTGAGGTGTTGGCTCATTCACAGGCCACTTACTGTTTTGCTGCATTGTTTCAGATTTAGAACGATGAATCAGACCATAATTGGCTTTGGGGATTCTATCTTGGTTGTTTGTGGGATGGGAATTTTTGTTTTTGATATGCCCTTTCCTTCCAGCAGCGAGTGAACCATATGCTCATACATACTTTGGGCAAACACCCTTTCCTCTCCCAAGCCTTCGCTAGGCGCAGGAAGGAGGTATGCAGACAGTCCAGGAGGGTGGGGATTCTGGATGTCCTTGATCAGCATGACCTCTCATATCCAGTCTTAGTCATAAGACTTTTTGTTTATGATTCAAGGACCTTGAAGTGCTACAATAAAATAATCAACTAGGGGCTTAAGTTTTAACTTTGATACCTATTTCATCCACAGCCTCTGTGATGCACCCACTCATCACCACACATACAGACCCAGACAACGAACTATTGCAGAAGCTGGTCTGAGGTGGGGATAGCAAGATCAGACCTCAAACCTAAGCCAAGATTTTGATGAATTCAAAATATTAGGATATGGAGAGAACTTACATGTCTACATAACCCATAAAGCCTTTTTAAAGCACTGCCATTGTATGGCCAGGGCCCTTCGGCTGGAACCTCATGACAACAGATAAGATACATTTACCAAGAAACTAATGAAATGTGAATTTCAAGTGCACACTTCTAATGTTGTTTCTATTTATTCTATACCTTTCATAAATAAAGTCTCCAAAGCCTGTGAAGTTCTGGCCCTGAGAAACCTGAAACAGGAACAATGGAACTACTCAGAACAGCAAAGAACACTTCCTCACACAGTCCTATCTGCCTTTCCACAAATACACTCAAGCAGCCAGCAATGTGTTTCTGACAATATCCAGGTATTTCTAAGTTTGTGACTAGAATATTCTAAAGGACAATCTGAAAGTACTCTATTTAAATGAAAACTAGTTGCTCTCTTTAGACCTGAACGCTTACCTAGGCCAATTCCTCTTCCTGAAAGCTATCACATCTTTTTCTCATTATTTCTTTCTTCGACTTGGCCTTCCAATATCATCTCATATCCTGTTGTTATGTTCCCTGACTTTCAATTCTCTACACATGCTGTCATATCATCTCTCTTCATGCCACTTGTCACTGTCATCTTACACATATTTGCATATTTTTATTACTCTCTAACATTTCCACTAAACTGGAAGGTACATAAAGCTCACATGACATCCAGTCCTTTTCTCACCTCTGCCGTTCCAGGTTCCACACAGAACCTAGCACACAGTGTACACTCGCCCAGCACATATCTGTAGACAGAACCAATTATAAACATTCAAGAAAAGCTACACACAAATTCAGTGAGAACTAAAATGTTAGTGTAATGAAGAATGACATATTAGTTCATTATAAAGTAAATTCTCTGGTAGTTACTGTTATTCAACAGTGAAATAGGCTACCTTAAAGAACAAAGAATTACCACCAAATGTCCACTACCAGGTATGCTGAACAGGAAAATTTTATAGTTTAAGAGTTAAACTAAGATCAAGTTGAAGTCTTGTAAGTCTATAGCCACTGAGGCATTTTTGTCTTGCACTGATGATGACCTATGTATCTGTTGATATTTTTAAAAGATTGCAAAGCAAAGAAATCATGAGAGACAGTGACCTAGAGAACCTAAAACACTTGCCATTTTATTTTAAAATAATAAATAAAACTTTGCAATCCCTTAAGTAACCTTCATAAACTTATATGAAGATAAAGCACCTATAAGATAAGGTCTTTCCTAGACACAAAGCTGATGACCCTGATAATCTCCTGTAGCACAGCTAATAATAAAAGATGACTGGGCATTATTTAAGTAAATGCAATAAAATCCAGTATCCCAAGACATAAAATTCACATTGATAGTTCAATTCAAATTTGCCAGGTTTAGAATAGAAAAATACTCCTGCTTTAGTCATCTGCTGCTATGTAACAAATTACTCCAAAAGGAACATTGTTTTCCTGTGTGGTTCCCATGAGAAGTCAGGAATTCTTGCAGAGCAAAGAGGGGAATGCTCCTTTAGGCTCTGGACTCCTTAATGGCTAAGCTGCAAGATAAACTTTAGGGAATAGAATTATCCAAGGTCTCATTCCTATACCTGTCTTGCTGTAGGTGCAGGCTGAGCAAAGCATTGGTTGCTTAGTCTTTGCATGTGTCCAAGATAACTGAAGCTACTATAACCACCAACCGATCTACTGACCGGTCCCAGGACAACTGTTCTTCGAGGTTAAGGACTGATGATTTTGTTGGTACATCTAGGGCAATGATCTGTGCCTCTTCATCTTGTGAGGCTGTTTTGCACAAATATTATGAAACGTGCCAGGTTCAGTCTTGGAGTTTTACATTTCAGTTGCTTTGACTTATAAAGATGTGCTTTTGTGACCAGCACACCAAAAGCTTTGAACACAGAGGGTCCAGCATGATTCTTGACATATGCTCCTGGTGTTTGCAGCTAGAGGGGATGCAAGGTCTCATATCCTCTGATAAAGAAAGACTCCAGAGCCTGTGCTGAGCTCTGTGTACTCTGTCCAGGGAAATGTCTGCTCTGACGACTTTGTCTGTTTCCTTTGTCATAGTACATTCTCTGTGACTGAAACAACCATTTGAGTCTTGTATTTCCAAGCAATCAGTGAACACTGGAGTCTTGGGATTCTCCAAACAAGATGCAAATACTAAACAAAAGAAAGCCAGATGGGGTCTGGGGAGACACTCAGCAGCTAACTGACCTCAGCTCTTGTAGAGGACCCAGATTTTGTTCCCAGCACCCACATGGTAATTCCAATTCCAAGAGATCTGATGCCTTCTCTGGCCTCCAAGCATACCAAGTACCCACGTGGCATATATCCATGAAGACCAACACTCACTGACAGAAAATAAAAATAAAGGCTAGATGCACAAGTTATCCACTGTTCTCTAATAGATTAACCAAAGTTTAGTTAGGTGTGTCTGAGCAGCAGGATATGTCATTAGCAAGGTGCTTTTGCTGAGCCTAAGGATCTGCATCAAAGCCTGTTTACATGGTGGAGGTTTGAGCTTCTTTTCCATAGGACTGCTCATGGCATGACTTCCCTGAGGAGAAAAGGAGGGAAACAGAGAGAAGCTAGTTCAACTAAAAGTTAAGTACTATTAACTCTGTCACCCTTTATTGGTCACACAGACCAACTTTGGTACAGTGTAGGCAAGGACAATCAAGAGTGTGGCTATTAAACTAGAATACCTGTGTTAACACAAGAGTAAGCAGATTCCATAGGACAGAGTAACAAGAACCGACAGAGGTCTACTAACTGTGGATTGGTGAGTCACTGAGTAACTAAGACTGTTAAGAGAGAGGGCAGTTTCATTCCAATACTCAGAGGCAAAAGAAAGATTTTCTTCATGTGTGTTTACAAGAGGGTATTTCTATAATGTTCAGCATAGCTGTATGTCTATATCAACATATGCACAAATGTCAGAGGAATTATAACCACAGTGACTGGGGATTTAGCAAATAGGTAGTTGTGCTTTAAGCAAAAGCATGATGGGAGAAGTCACAAGCATGTTAAGAAACGATGTAAAGACTTCAAGAATTCGGGCTCAGGAAACCATAACCACAGCTAGAAGCTCTGCAGGACAGCAGAGATGCTGTATGTGATCTCTTTGTACTAATTTGCCAGGAGCATTTGGTGTAGAATTCTAGGTGACCCTGCCCATGAGATAGAGAGACACTGAGAAGCCATAGCAGGTCATGTGAATTGTGACCAGAGGACTGTTGGCTTAGCACTGTCAGATACTAAAGCACTGTCACAGTGCCTGGGACAGAAAATGATACAGTAGCAAGTTAGTACATTAAAGGTGGTTTTGTTTGGTTGTGTGTGTGTGTATGTTTGTTTTGGATTTTTTCTTTTTGGGGCAAAACTTTTTCAGTGAGGTAGCACAGAGACATTAAGAACTCCAAGTACACACAGAGACTTTCATGTTTTTAGTTACTGTCTTAATTAAGATTTCTACTGCTATGAAAAAAACATTAAAAAGCAAGGTAGGTGAAAAGGGATAATTTGGCTTATACTTTATCATCAAAGGAAGTCAGGATAAGGACTCAATCAAGGACAACCTGAAGGCAGGAACTGATGCAGAGGCCATGAAGGGATGCTGTTTGCTCCTCAAGGCTTGCTCAGCCTGCTTTCTTATACAACTCAGGATGACCAGCCCAAAGATGGCCCCTCCCACAATGGGCCGGGTCCTCCCCATCAGTCACTAATTGAGAAAATGCTCTACCAGCTGGTACAGGGCCCAATTTTATAGAGGCACTTCCTCTTCTCAGAGGACTATGCTTGTGTCATCATATGTGTCATACTCTAGCCAGCACAGCCACCATCTAATAGTTTGTGATAAGAAGAGAAAGATCTGGAAAAGAATCAAGAAAGCAGACTTCAGACTGACCCTGGAGTACAAGACTCTCTATGCTTAGACTCCCCTATTCTAGGATCTCCTTACCAGTTCAGCATCCTAAACATCGTTCTGGTCAAACTGGCCAAGCATTAAACTTTCCATATTCATTTCTCTCCACTTTTTAATATCCACAATCGAGATGTTTCACAGTCTATGCATTTGAATTTGATGAAATGAAGTGACTCTTCCTGCAACTCACTATGAAGCATCAACTCAGCCAAAAAAAAGATTCTACTGCCTCAGCTTCTCAAGTGCTAGAATTACAGGTGTGAGCTACCATGACCCCCAGTAATATAGTCTGTTTTCATTTGTCTTCAACATTTGGCTAAAGGTATTTTCTCCCGCTTGTACATTAATTAAAATCAAGTCCAAATTTACATATCCAATCAAGTCTTAAATCTATAAAAATTAATTTAATTAATTAATTAAAACTTTCCTTGCCGGCCTTCCCAGGCCTAACTTGGTCCCTTTAGGGTGATATTAAAGTTTATACTTACACAGTTTATACTTGATGCATCATTATATGTGATCTTATCTCACTCATCTTTTTTTACTTCTTTACATTTTCTAGAGCAAACTGAAGACATGTTCCTCATTTTGATGATCAGAACTTGAATACATTGGATGAACATATTAATGACCACACACAGCTACGGTTAGAGACTATAGCATGTGGGCCTGGGGAGGTGGTTCAGGGGAGAGTGATTCCCATGCAAGTGTGAAAATCTGGCCTTAGATCCCTAGCACCTACATCAAAGCCAGGCCTGGCAGCATGAATCCGTAACCCCAGTGCAGGAGCAGCTGAGACAGGCAGAGCCCTAGAGCTCCTGTCTAGACAGTGTAGCTGAATGGATGAGCTCCAGGCTCAGTGAAAGATCTTGTCTCAAAAAACAAGATGGAATGCCAGTGAGATGGCTTAAAGCATCTGGCATGCAAGCTGAGAAACATAAGTTCAACTCCTGGGATCCATGGAAGGAACAAGGAGAGGGCTATGTACAATTGACCTCATGAAATGGGATACCTTTCTGTAGGCTGTATGTTTTATTACCATTGGCTAATGAAGGGATTGTTTAGGCCTATGGCAAGGCAGCTTGGAGTAAGGTGGGAAGTCTAAGCATAAAGGAGAAGGAGAGCAGGAGTCAGGAGAGATGATCTAGTCACCCAAGAAGCAAGATGTAAAAGTACCGGTAAGCCACGATCCACGTGGCAATACGATAGATTAATAGAAATGAGTTAAGTTGTAACAGCTAGCACATAATGAGCCTGAGCCACAGGCCAAACCATTTGTAATTAATATTAGTCTCTGAGTAATTATTTTATAAGTGACTGCAGGACTTCGGGCAGGAGAGCTTTGTCTAGCCCTAGGGGCCTCAACAGCAAAAAACTTCAAGCTACAACCTGTGACTTCAACAAATGCACCAGGCATGGCATGTGCACACCTCCCCCACATACCATACAAACATGTAATAATAGTAGATAAATACCATTTTAAAAATAGCAACAAACAGGAGCAGGGGAGACCTCTGGCCTCCATATGGCACACACATACCACACACCCACAAAAACACATATGAATGCCATCCACCACATACACACACACACAAAATAATAGCACAACTTACTGAAAAGAAAGAGGATACCAAACCTGTAACATTCTGAGACATCTATGGTATATCCTTGCGGGGAGGGGGGAGCAGAACAAGCTGCAGAATGTATGTATAAGATTATCTGACTTTCACTGAATGGAAAATGTTTCCCATATCATACAGAATATGAACATCTAGAAAGTCATTTGGAATGACTCTTAATAGCAGTTATCTCAGAAAGTAGAACTGACATGATGAGACTCTATGGATTTTCTTTTCGCACACACACACACACACACACACACACACCTATGCTACCTACTTTTGAATACTAATATGTCAGTAATTTTTACATTACTTTTGTAGTAAATGCTCACAAGGAAAAGGCTGACTCTCTCAGTCTGCCACTAGATGGAATAGACCAAACACGGTGCTCTACACTCAGCATGGAGAAGAGTTATGGGATGTGACAACCAAGAAATACAATGAATTCAGAAAAACAGAGAAGAAAAGAGTTTTCTGAACCACAGTGTGAAGAATTCTTGAGCCTGATATTGCACATTGACTGTTTTCAAACTCATAACCACACAAAACAACATAGAGAAAGCAGCGGGGTGGAGCAGAACCCCCAGAAAAGGTGCCATTGGAGCAAGATGGCTGCTCAGGTGCCTTTGATGGAGCTTCTCCCTGAGATAGTGTTAGGCAGCTTTCCATCACAATAGCAAACGCTCAGAGGTCATGGCAGGAGGGGAGATGTTCCAGGGGTGAGTATTATCATGTTTAAGTTACATAGAAAAACCTTATCTCAAAGCCCAAAAAAACACTCAAACAAACAAGAGATAATCAAAGGAAAAGGGAAAAGGGTTGCCTGGTTCACAAACTGGGTGATTTGGGGCCGCGAATGACAGGCCCGTTGCTTTGAAGCCTATGCCAAAGCTGTATGTCACAGTAGGAAGGACATGGACAAACAAAACTGCTCATCTTGTGACCGGCCGAGCAGTGACAAGGTGGTGCTGAGATCTCCATTACCTGTATTGCCCTCTACAAGTGCCCTACCTAACAACTTCCACTAGGCTACACTTCTGAAAGGTGCCACCACTGGCCAAGAGCATCCAGCCAAGAGCCAAGCTGCTAACACAGGAACCTTCTGGGGCCCAGGGCCAAACTTCACAAGAGGCCAGTTGCTGCTAGAGCCCACTATCACATAACATACTGGCATCATTGATGTCAAACAAATATGCTACATGAGTGAGCGCTCCTACCTTTCCATGGTGATTAGAGTTTTATCCTTCTTCCTCTTGCTTCCTTCTTTTCTTTCCTTTCTTTTAAACACCATGCTAAGTTTTGTGGTAGTGTGTGTGTGTGTGTGTGTGTGTGTGTGTGTGTGTGTGTGTTTGTGTGTGCGTGTGTGTAGCTGAAGACTGAACCCAGGGCTTGGCATATTCTAGGTAAATGATATCCATTTATAAACTTCATATCTAGCCCTCTTTTTAAAATTCAGTTTTCTTTTTTCAGATAAGCTTATGAAGTTGTCCAGGATGGCCTTGAACTTGTGATTTCCTTGCTTGAATATCTGGAATCACAAGCTGAAACCACTATGCCATCTATGTTAAATGTTTTACACAAATAATAATTATTATTACCATTAATATTTTGTTAGCACACAAATTTTAGATATTTTTCAAGATTAGATCTCACTCTAAAGCCAATGCTAGCCTGGAACTTACTCTGTAGTAAAGCTGGCCTCAGATTGTGGCAATCCTGCTGCCTCAGCTTCCTGAGTTCTGAGATAACAGGTCTGAGCCATTAAGCCCAGATACACATTTTTAATTTGGGTCTCCCAACAACCGTGTAACTCTCCCCCAAATTCAGAGCTGGGCACACTGGGGCTGAGATAAACGAGAAGCCAGGGCTTAAATTCAGGAACTGCTAAATGACAACGCCAGAATCTTGTTCTTTGCCTGTCATCCCTGCCCATCTCATAATATACAGTTAAGGAAGCAAAAGGTCACTGCTGAGGTCCTATATAAAAATCTACAGAAGTAGTGTGACAAAGAGCAGCTTCTCAGCCAACCATAGGCAGTTCATCTCATCATAGCCTCAAAGACTACACCCCAGATATAGTCAACTAAACGATGTCACTTACTTTGTTTGTATCTGGCTTGTCGGCCTGTCTTAGTCAGAGTAACCATTGCTGTGAAGAAACACCATAATCAAATGCACCTCAGGGAGGAAAGGTTTTCTCTCATTTGCACTTCCACATCTCTGTTCATCATGAGGAAAGTCAAGGTAAGAACTCAAAACACAGGGCAGGAACCTGGAGGCAAGAGCTGATGCAGAGGCCATGAAAGGATGCTGTTTACTGGCTTGCTCTCCATGGCTTGCTCAGCCTGCTTTCTTATAGAATCCAGGACTACCCAGGGATGGAACCACCCACATATGGGCATGGCCCTCCCCATCAATCACTAGATTAAAAAAATGTCTTACCATAGGAGACAATTTCCTGAATAGAACATCATAGCACAGACACTGAGATTGACAATAAATGGAGCCTCATGAAATGGAAAAGCTTCTGTAAGGCAAAGAATACTGTCAATAAATCAAAATGGCAGCTTACAGAATTGAAAAATATCTTTACTAACCCCACATCTAACAGGGTTGATCTCCAAAATATATAAAGATCTCAAGAAACTAGACACCAAAATATCAAATAATCTAGTTTTTAAAATGCGGTATAGAATTCTCAACAGAGTAATCTCAAATGGCTGAGAAGCACTTAAATAAATGTTCAATATGCTTAGTCCTCATGGAAATGCAAATCAAAATGACTCTGAGATGCCATCTTATACTTGTCAGAATGGCTAAGATCAAAAATACTAATGAGAGCTTATGTTGGAGAGGATGTAGAGCAAGGGGAACACTTCTCCACTGCTGGTGGAAATGTAAACTTTTACAGTTACTTTGGAAATCAATATGGTGGTTTCTCAGAAAAATGGGAATCAATCTATCTCAAGATCCAACTATACTACTCTTTGGCATATACATAAAAGATGCACATTCTTACCCCAAGGCCATTAGCTCAACTATGTTCATAGCACCATTATTCATAATAGCCAGAACCTGGAAACAACCTAGATGCCCCTCAACTGAAGAATGAATAAAGAACATTTATACAATGGAATATTATGCAGCTGAAAAAATTAATGGTACCATGAAATTTGCAGGCAAATGGATGGAACTAGAAAAAAATAATCCTGAGTGAGGTAATTCAGACCCAGAAAGACAAACATGGTATGTACTACTTAAAGGTGGATATTGGCTATGAAGTAAAGGACAACCAGGCTACAATTCACAGCTCCAGAGAGGTTAGGTAACAAGGAGGGTCCTAAGAGGGGTATGGATTTCATGGGAAATAGAAGAGATCTCCTGGGTAAACTATAGACAAGGGGGCGGTGAGGCAGGATATAAAGGATTGTGTTGGGCAGATTGGGGGCAGGTGGGGAGACTAATGAAAGAAATGTCTTAATGAGGGTCATGGAGAAAAATGGTGCCAGGGAAACTCCCAGGAATCTACAAGGATGCCCACAGCTAAGACTCCTAGCCATAGTAGAGAGAGTACCTGAACTGGCCTTCCCCTGTAATCAGATTGATGACCACCCTAATTGTCATCAGAAAACCTTCATCCAGTAGCTCATGAAAGCAGATGTAGATACCAACAGCCACACACTGGGCCAAGCTCCAGGAGTTCTGTTGAAGGGAGGGAGGAAGGAGCATACTGAGCCAGGGAGGGCAAGGGACCTACAGAGACAGCTGCCCTGAGTTTATGGGACCGACTTAAGCCCTCTACATATACGTGACAGTTGTGTGGCTTGTTCTGTTTGTGAAACTCCTATGGGGGCTGTCTCTAACACAGCTGGCTTTGGGGAACCAATTCCTCATATTGAGTTGCTTCCCTCAGCCATAATACCCCTATAAAAAGGGAGAAGCTTTAGTCCTGCTTCAACTTGATATGCCAAGCTTGGTTGACACCCATGGGAAACCTGCTCCTTTCTAAACAGAAACAGAAGAGTCCATGGGAGGGGGCAATAGGGGAGGTGGGGGAGGGGAGGGATGGAAAGAGAGGAGGAAGGGGAAACTGTGGTTTGATGTAAAATAAATGAAAACATTCAATAACAAAAAGGAAAAAAGAAAAAAAAATGCCATACAGGCTTGCCTACAGCCAGGATTTATGGAGAAGCATTTTCTCATTTGAGGCTCCCTCCTCTCAGATGCTATAGCTCGTGTCAAATTGACATAAAACCAGTCTGTGGAGCATCCTGCTTTATGCTCACAGCCAGGGCTCTCTGACCCTCTTCTGGTTCCAAGTTCTGCCTGAGCCATGTCTCATTCTTTGTTCAAGTAAATACTGTTAATGTCTGACGTCTTACTTCTAGCAGCATCTATTGCACATAAGAAATAATAAAGCATTATT
Source organism: Sigmodon hispidus (assembly GCA_004025045.1). Classification (NCBI taxonomy): domain Eukaryota; kingdom Metazoa; phylum Chordata; class Mammalia; order Rodentia; family Cricetidae; genus Sigmodon; species Sigmodon hispidus. The sequence goes on along the minus strand of PVIH01006207.1, from coordinate 563 downwards.
CCCATTTTGCTTTCTTATTTTGCAATGTGAAACTTTGTCCTAGTTTTCCAGCTCTGTGCTCCCATTACACACGAACCCCCATCATAGCTGCACAAAGCAGTACCTGCTATGGTCCTCCCCCATCAATTCTGAAGCCCAGAGATATTTGAGAAATGGAAATTTTCCCATAACTCACCTGGTCAAAGCCTGACAGACCTGAACGTCACTTGACAACACAATTGGTCCTGATGCGAACTGGCTTCAGGCTGTCTCTGATCTTCATTTGTCACCAGCAGAGTGAGCACTCACACTTCTCTACCACAAACACTTTTGGGTCCCCAGAGTTTCTTTTAAGCAATTTCTTTTGTCCTCTGTCTTTCTTATGTTTTTAATTAATACTCATTTTCTCCAGTTTTTAGAATTTATTATAGAGAATGTCTTTGGTCTTTTTAAATACTTTCTGACTTCAGAAAATTGTCACAAAGAACAATCCTTTTTTTGTTGTTGTTATTTTATTTTATCTGACTGTTTTAGATCATCCCAACTGTAGTTTCCCTTCCCCCATCCTCCCAACCCCTCCCCCA